>MU846298.1:20000-46004 GCA_030867225.1 Colletotrichum caudatum
CCTCCTCGCGTCCCGTCGCACTTCCGACCAGAGGGGTCCGATTACTGACTGATTGCCATCACAGACCTTGTGCGCACCATCCTCGCCAACTAGATGACCCCCGCCCGGTGCTCTGGGGAAAACGAGAAACGATTCGCGCAAGTTGGAGCGGGCGTTGTAGGATCACGCAAGACGACGACGACGACGACGACAAGAAGGTGATGGTTGACGGATTAGAGGATATTTTGCATGGCTGGCACGATGGGAATGGCGTTTGATTTGCGTTTGCGATTGCGTTATTCCGCTATCGTAGGGGGATTTGGGTATCCTGGAGTTGAGCTCTATAGCAGAGAGTTTCCTCTAGAGTACACACACACAACACAACACACACATACACACACACACATAACTTGTGTCGGGGCCGTGCATTAGGAACCGGTGCCAAAAGAAATAAATACCATGATACTCAGACTGGCCTGTCTTGTGGCTGCGATTGCGCCTGCTCATTCATCTGCACATGTCGGGGTGAATTTTAGAGTTCTCAAAGGGCCTCTTGCTATGCATTCCGCAACACCGTCCATCTCCCGCTGACCTGACTTGATTATTTCAATGCTGACGATGGCGATTTCATTCCCGCGTCCCCCATGTTGACCAGCCACCATCCATGTCGCACCATGCTTGCCTGGTCCGCCCAGCAACAAACAAAGTACCCACCCCCCGCCCTCCCTCGCCCAAAACGGACTGGTGCCCCATGCCTTACGTAAGCCCGCCCCCTTCAGGCGATGTGGCCTGCACCTCGGGGACCTGCAGGCCGCCAAAGGGTCCCCTCCTTCCTAGAAGTAGGAGTCTGGGCGCCCCAGCACATTGCACACACACACACAGACTGCCCTGTCGGCCGCGTCCAAGAGACCGACAGATATGGCCATCAACAGATGGAACCTTTCCTTTCAGTTCAGGCTGACAGGATAAACAGGATGGGGCTTGGATAGGTACTCTAAATGGGTTCAGTGTTAGGTAGGGAATTGCACATCTATCATCGCCCTGAGGTACGGATATTCCTACATGTATGTCATGCTTCATCATCGTCCATTGAGACAACGAGACATCGCTTGCTCCAGCGGGCGGGGCGGTCAAGACCCTCCGCCGCTGCTGCTGCTGCTGACGTGGACCGAGAGCTCTCATCACTCACTCACTTACACCCCCACCAAGACCAGACCAGACCAGACCAGACCGCCAACCTTCAACAACTGATAGCTTGGATTTGCACACACACTAACCATCTGTCCGTACAGATCCACCTCCGTCCGCTTCGGCCCTGGTCCTGCAGCACAGCTTGCTCCCCCTCCTCTCCTCCCCTCCCCTCCCCCCACCTTGACGTCGTCCTACTTGCCAGACAGACGAACCGTGTTTCGTTCAGTCACCCTGGCGTCGACCGCGTCCTCCAACCGCCGCCTACCCCTCCCCTCCTTCACCTTCCTCCTCATCTTCTTCGTCACCGCTCTCATCCTGGCGGTCCCCAGAGCATTTCCGAGAATCACTTCTCTCTTCGTCCAGCTGCGCTTCAAACCGGCCCAGCTTCCTCCTCTCTTCCCCACACCGGCTGCCTCGACCTACCGACCCTTAGTGACTAGCGCCATGACGGTCCCCGACAAGTACAAGTCGCCGCCCCAGGCGCCCCCCGTCTTCACCGGCACCAAGGAGTCCATAGTCGGCGACGCACAAAAGATATGCGACCAGACCCGGGCCCTGCTCGACAAAATCGTCGCCGAGGTCCCCGTCGACAAGGCCTCCTTCCACAACGTCCTGCAGCCCATTGCCAGGGACGAGAACGAGAGCGGCCTGTCGACCCGCATCCTGGGCTTCTACCAATACGTCTCGAGCGACTCCGCCCTCCGCGAAGCTTCGTCCCAGGCCGACACCATCATGGACGAGTTCGGCATCGAGGTCAACATGAGGGAGGATGTCTACAAGCTGATCGAAGCCCTCCACAAGAACAAGGACTCCAAGGGCTTCGACCCCGAGGGCCTCGACCCCGAGAGCCTGCGCTTGCTCGAGAAGGACTACAAGAACTACATCAAAATGGGCCTTGGCCTGCCTGCCGGTCCCCAGCGCGATCGCTTCAAGGAGATTAAGAAGCGCCTCAGCCAGATCCAGATCGAGTTCCAGAAGAATCTCAACGAGGAGAACGGCGGCATCTGGTTCACTCCGGAGGAGCTAGACGGCGTCCCTGAGGATGTTATTGACGGCCTGGAGAAGGGCACCGGCGAGAACGAGGGCAAGCTCAAGCTCTCCTTCAAGTACCCCGACCTCTTCCCGACCCTCAAGTTCGCCAAGAACGCCGAGACGAGGCGCAAAGTCTTCGTCCAGAACGAGAACAAGTGCAACCAGAACGTGCCCCTATTCAAGGAGGCCATCGTCCTGCGCGACGAGGCCGCCCGCATGCTTGGCTACCCTGACCATGCCTCCCTCCGCATCGAGGACAAGATGGCCAAGACCACAAAGACCGTCAACGACTTCTTGGGCGACCTCCGCTCGCGCCTGACCGCCGGCGGCGCCAAGGAGGTCGAGCACCTCCTCGAGCTTAAAAAGGCCGACACCGAGGCCCGTGGCGTTACTAACGATGGCAACTACTACCTCTGGGATCACAAGTTCTATGACCGCCTCATGATTGAGAAGGAATATAGCATTGACGAGAACAAGATTGCCGAGTACTTCCCCATTACCTCTACCATTGCTGGCATGCTTAAGATCTTTGAGGAGCTGCTTGGTTTTGTCTTTGTTGAGCTGAAGCCTGAGGACCGCAAGGCCCTAAGCCCTACGGGCAAGGGCGAGGACATTGCCTGGCACGAGGACGTCATCATCTTCAGCGTCTGGGACGACGCCTCCGAGGGGGAGGGCTTCGTCGGCTACCTGTACCTCGACCTGCACCCCCGCCAGGGCAAGTACGGCCACGCCGCCAACTTCAACCTGCAGCCCGGCTTCCTGCAGGCCAACGGCTCGCGGAGATACCCCGCCACCGCTCTGGTCTGCAACTTCAGCAAGCCCACGCCCAAGAAGCCCTCCCTCCTCAAGCACGACGAGGTCGTCACGCTCTTCCACGAGCTGGGTCACGGCATCCACGACCTTGCCGGCCGCTGCACCTACAGCCGCTTCCATGGCACCAGTACCGTCAGGGACTTTGTCGAGGCGCCCTCGCAGATGCTCGAGAACTGGTGCTGGACCCCCAGCGTCATCAAGGCCCTCTCCCAGCACTACCAGACGGGCGACAAGATCCCCGATGACCTCATCGAGAAGCAGATCTCGACTAAGCACGTCAACGCCGCGCTCTTCAACCTGCGCCAGCTCCACTTTGGCACCTTTGACATGACGGTCCACACCCCCAAGAGCCACGAGGAGATTGAGAACATGGACCTGTCGGCTGTCTACAACGAGCTTCGCGGTGAAATCGCCGGCATCAAGGGCCCCGAAGCTCAGGGCGAGAAGAGGTACGTATCCTGCTGCTGCTGCTGCTGCTGCTGCTGCGGACCAACCCGACCCCCTTATCATCTCATGACACACGCGCTAACAGCCACAGCACCTGGGGAAACGGTCAAGCCTGCTTCGGTCACCTGATCGGGGGTTACGACGCCGGCTACTACGGCTACCTCTCGTCCGAGGTCTACTCGACCGACATGTTCTACTCCGTCTTCAAGGCCGACCCCATGAACGGCAAGGAGGGCCGCCGCTACAGGCACACCGTCCTGGAGAAGGGCGGCAGCCAGGAGGAGATGCTGACCCTGGAGCAGTTCCTCGGCCGCAAGCCCAGCACCGAGTCCTTTTACAAGGAGCTGGGAATCCCGCAGTAAGGGTCCCCCCTTTTGCTCGGTCGCTCGGCATCTCGGAAGCACAGGACGGCGTTCTGAATTGTATCTTGATAGTACCAGGTCACGACTGTGATCGATCCAGAGAGGGGACTTTCCCTTTTTTGAGTGAGGGAAAAAAATAAAAAATACATTGTTTAAAGTTATGATGCAAGACGTTTTGGTGATTTCGAAGCAAGGGACAGGGATGGAAGACGTGTATTGCCGAACCGCATGGTGTTGCGTGAATTTGCATCATCGACGACAAGGTGTCCAATCTCTCCGTCTACGCATCGCAATGCATCTTCTTCTCGTTCCCCTCTATACGGCTTCTCCCTCCGCATGTGGCCTCTCCCCTCGTCGTTCTGGACCTTGTTCGTGGTCAACTTTCTCCTGAAAGAAACGAAACGAAACGAAACGTGACGTGCTTCACCAGAGTCCTGTACGTGAGAGACGCCTGCAGATGTTTGTGTATAGATGACTGTCGAAGCGGCGATGGAGTGCGGGAAGCGCCGCGGCTTTGTTAGGGATGACCTGCGGTCCTGAAAGATGTATACCTTGTTCAATGGAGACGGGGTTTAGGCTGCTGGTACGGACGGTAGTTGCTGCTCCTTCCTTCTCGCACCTGATGGGTTTCTTCCTTGGGAGATTTCAACATTACCCACCCCTTCCTGCCTGCCCGACGCATTTGTCGCCCAGTTCATTTACTTATTTATCTCTCTCTCTCTCTCTCTGCTAGACCACTTTCCGCCACTTTCTGGTCGCCCACCTCGTCCTCGCTCTTTCGTGCAAACACTCATCTCATTCACTCGCGACACCGAATCAGGAGGGTTGAAAGCCTTCTGCCTTCACCCCATCATGCCTCCCAAGCGCAAGGCAGAAGACGATGAGGCTATGCCTCCTGATCGCAAGATCAAAGTAGATGAGTAAGATCACCTCGTCTCACTCCTGCTTACCTCCATTTCAACGCGGCACTGACACAACGTGGCAGCGTCTTTAAATCACGCATCATCAAGTTCGTCATTGGCGAGGATCAAGTGGAATACAATGTCCACGAGGCTGTAATCGTCAAGCTCTCCGACCCGCTGCGCGAACTTGTCACCAACGGCACGGCAGAGTCTGTCGAGGGCAAGGTCGTATGGAAGCACGTCGAGATGGATACCTTTACCCAGTTTTTGCAATTCGCCTATGAACACGACTATACTATCATCGAATCCTACGATGATCCGCATGAGCACTGGGGCCTCTGCACGATTAATGAGAAGTTTGCTTTAGTCGAAGCGAACAGATATGTATTGCAGACTGTGCTCTCAGAGGAATTCAAAGCCGAATGCCTCAAGGAAGCAGACGAAGCAGGCGATGGCACATTCGGCGACCTGGAGAAGCAAATGGAACGGGAACGCTCTCACTCGCCCGAGCACTACATGTCGCATGTCCGACTCTACCTTCTGGCTCACCAACACGCCGTCTTGGGACTCATGAGTCTTTCTGTACGAAAGATCCGCAACATGTTGGTCAACCACCCTGTCGGGAAGGACTTCTTTTCCGTGGTCTGGGGTCTTTTGGAGACCATCTGGCCAAGAACAGGCACCGGAGATGAGCTCAGAACTTTGCTGCTCAACCTCATTCTGCTTTGTCTGGGGGGCGCAATGCTTTCAGACGAAGCCGCCGACGTCTTGAGAAGCACTCCTGAGATCGCTGCTTCTCTCATGCTTATGCCTAAGCCATCGCATTGGGACTGGGTTTCTATATATTAGGCGTTCGAGAACACGAAGCGCGGTTGGATTGATTGGTACTTGGTTTTCAGAAGCAGCATGGTTTCGTCTATTGAGCTGCGCAAAGGCCAGACGGCGTTGGCCCGTTGCGCTAAAGCATCACGTCTTCGAGCAAGTTGGATGGGAAAAGGGGACCGAAGTATTCCGAATACCCTCGCTTGAAGACAACAGATGTCCCACTTCTCAACTAGATGGAAAAAAGAGACTTCTTTGTGTTTTTTCTCAACGGCCTTTTCGTCCCGAACTTGAAGGCTAGGCTCTCTGGGCGTGAGCATCCCCCGCTTCGTGGGCAAAAGACCAAACAAACATGAAAATAAATTAAATAAAAAAATGTGCTGCTAGCGTTTCCTGCTTTACGATTGACTGATGTCTGAGGTGTCGACCGCAGCAATGTCAATATATCATCTGCGCGTCTTTGGACGGCCATATAATTTTGCGCAGATCCTCTAGTCTCGCGGTACACTTCCTCCAAAGAGGGCATGTTCAGCTCAAGTACGTTCAGTCGTCCCTCCTCGCCATTGCTCGAGACGTGTATGCTTTGCATCAACTGCAAGGAGTCGTTTGGGGGTTTGACGGATCAAATAGCAGAATTTGTGCTGATCTTGAGGTCAATATGATGCCCAATTGACTCACTCTCTCCGCCCAAGACTGCACACGTACCTTGACACGTGAATGGATGTCAGTCGGGATGAAGGATACGATCATCGTTCAACTAGTGTCAGATTATATAGCTCGAGACATCTCATCCGGTCATCGAATCCTGCACCGTTGCCCCGGGTGCTGCGTGGAATGCTGGTGTTCGGGCAACTCAGCATTCCGCCGTTCCCCTCCTCCGACTCCACGGGCAACGCGGCGTCGAGCCCGTCACATCTCTACAAAACCACATTTCTACTTTAACTTTTCCACTTACACATTTCCTCCGACTTCCACATACCTCGGGCCTTGCTCAAAGCCTCCCGAAAATCCAAGACCTTGCCTCCCATAGTTCCCGCAGTGGTCTTCCCGACGACGGGCCGAGATGGTAACCACGGTGGCGGGGAATACCCGCAAGATAAAGAGAACCATAGAGGAGTAAGAAGATCGAGACCGCGCGCCCCCCCATCCCACCTCACCCCAGTGATACCGAGCTGATGACAAGCAGCATCTTCAAGTCGAGGCAGCTCACTTTTCTCGTCGGGCCGAACAGGGTGGAGTTCAACGTCCACCAGTACGCCTTCACGCGCCTGTCGGAGCCCCTCCGCGCAATGCTCGCGGATGACTCCAACGTTTCCGTGGAGTTCGGGGTGGTGTGGAGCGACGTCGAGCCCGCGACCTTCACCAGCCTGCTGGAGTACGCGTACACCGACAATTACTCGGTGCCCCGTCTCCCCAAGAAGCCCGCCCCGCCGACGACGACGGCGGCGGCGGCGGCGGCGGCGGCGCTTCCCAACCGGGCCGACATGGGAGAGGCGGTCGACGAGGACGACTTGTGGGCCGTCAGCTCCATCATGACGTGGATGATGGACAACGACGAGCGGTTCGGCGACTGCAAGCGGTTCGGCAAGTGGTGCTACGGCCGCAAGTACTTCGAGACGGAGTTCCCCGGCCCGCAGCCGCACTGGCACGACGAGCTGCAGCGGAGCGACTGCACGGGCTTCGCCGCCATCTTCATGCTGCACGTCAAGCTCTACGTCGTCGCGGAGCGGTACCGCTTCTTCGCGCTCCGGGCCCTGTGCCTGCAGAGGCTGCGCGAGAGCCTGGTCAACGTCGTCCTGCGGGCCGAGTTCTGCGAGGCGCTGGTCGAGATGCTCGCCTACGCGTACGCCAACGCGCCGCCGGGCGACGACCTCCGCATGATACTCCTCCGCTTCTGCATCTTCCAGATGAACCACCTCAAGCGCCACGGGTACCTGTACAAGATGGTGACGCAGATGCCGCCCCAGTTCGCCGTGGAGCTGCTTCTCGAGGTGCCTCAGGGGTTGTGGGAATCCGCGCTGTAGCGGAATCCAGGAGAAGACTGGCAAAGGTTGGGAAGGCGTGGCTCACATGGGGGGGGGGGGGGGGGCGAAAGGAACATTTTGGTGCCTTTGCTCGAGGACGGTTCCAGCTCTGGTAGCTATCACGGGCCGATTCTGTCGGGGATTATAACTTGCGGAGTGCCGCATTGCGTGGTTCGGCCCGGTGTGTCTAACGATGAAAGAATGTTGGATGTCTGGGGGGTTACAGCATAACTTGGGGGGATTTTGTTTGAAACAAGTATGACAAAGCTTTATGTGTTCAAGCCCGACACGAGATCGAAGTATGGTGTGGCTGTAGGTGACAACACTTTTGGATAGTCTTCCATATCAGGTAGCCAAAGAGTGTGTTCTCTCTCAAATAACACGGATCTTATTGTGATGTGGGACTGGACGGAAATGGCCGAGAAAGAAGCACCTGATTGGGATTTGTAGCTTCGTGCTAGTAAATATAAGAGTCTGGGACCAGCCTTGGTCGGCACAGAATTATCTAAACGGCGTCTTATCCTCGGGAGCCTTTTGATCCAGGCACGTGCTGGCCGGCCACCGACCACGAGGCGTTATCATCTTCAGACCTGCCAAGTTCTCCATGACACCAAGAACAGGTTGGGGGGGGGGGGGGATTCTGCCTGGGTTGAGATCCCGGGATTTTCTCAAGAGACATGAGACATCTCTTGTTCACGGAAAGAAACCCCCAGTCCTGCTTCCATCACAATCTATTGCAGAATTGATGCCATGGCTCCACGGGCTAGTGTCGTTTCTTTTGCCGACGCCCTTATTGGTATTACGGATGAGGCGGCCTTGCTCCTGCTGCTGATGCTCTATGTTAAAGTCACCGTTTTGGATAGTCCCACTCCTATTCCTGGGAGTTTTGACAGAAAGACAAAGTAGGGTTGAAAGATGGTTAAAAGAGGGTTAAAAGATGGACCAAGAGATGAGTTGAAATATCGCCAAAGTCGTTCAAAGTCAGCCAAGGCAGACTCTTGTTTTGTCTAATCTGCATCTATAGGTGGGACTAAGGAAAATTCGTATACCATGTGTCACGTTATCTACGAAAGGAAAAACAAGAAAATAAAAATAAAATAAAAAAGATTGCTCCTTCCCTGTACGCTCCTTCCTAGGGGGAACGGAATCTGAAAATTTCAGGCAAACCCTACCACGCAAACCCACAATATCCAGCCGGCCGGGCGAGGCCTTCACATCAAGCATCACGATGTCTACCACGGGTAGAAAAGGAATGGAGAAGTGAGTCATACCTCTTTCATGATTCTAGATACGCCTCCATCTTACTTGACATAGAATTGCGCAGTCACCCATCATCCAGTTCCTCGTTGGCGACGAGCGTACTATGTTCTACGTTCACGTAGGATCCGTCGTCGGGCTCTCGGAGCGAATTGACAACAAAATTATTCGATCCAGCTGTTTCCCAGTCCTCTGGGAAGACATCGATGTTGGTACTTTCGCCACGTTCCTGGAGTACGCCTACACAGGAAACTTTACCATCATGGACAGAAAAATACCGCACGATTCAGAGGAGCCGCCTTCTCTGTGCGAATCCATGGCCTCGTGCGAATCAACCGAGTCTGAATCGACCAAGTATGCACTCAAACACTTTGGCTCGGTTCTTCGACAAACCTGTTCAGAGAACGACGCGGTACAACATGTCTCGGCACTCCCAACGACCACAGTACCCCATTCCCGAGGCTACTATGTAGCACACGCCCGTCTCTACGTTTTTGCAGAAGAATACGAACTGGATGAGCTGAAATCGCTCTGCGTTGAGAAAATGCGGCAGAGCCTGGCCGGAAACCCCGGCCAAGTTGAACTGACTCACGCGGTTGTCGACGTGCTTCGCTTCATCTGGCCACAGACAAAATCGCAGGACGCGATGCGCAAGCTGTTTCTTCGGTACATCCTTACCGATATGGGCTGGATGATGAAGCAGCCCGTCTTCAACAAGCTGCTGAAGGATATGCCGCAGATCTCCCACGAGTTACTTTTCACGGTGCCCTTGGCCTACTGGGAGGCACTTTGAGCAGACTCGACACTTCTACAGTCCGCCGAAAAGCTTCCCCAGTATTATCTAGCTTTTTGTCTCGTTGCTTCAGAGCGGACTCGAGACTTCTACGGGTTGTCCTGAAGCTTCTCCAGTATCGTCTGGTCTTTTGTCTCATTGCTCCAGAAAGCAGGACAAAGAAAGGGTTGATCAAGGGTCACGTGTCGAAAGGACAAGGTACTGCGTTGTGATATGGAGGGAATTGCCAGCCGAATCGATACACAAACTTTCTTCCGGTCTTTGGGTACTCTGTCCTGCTTCAAGAGAGTACATGTAAACTCCATCGGCTCCGGCCCTTGTTTCCCAGTGTGCCGCGTTTTCGGCGACGGGCTGACAGCGTGGTTCATCCGGAGCGGCACGCGTTCGGGGTGGAGTGGAGTCTCAGAAGTCCACACGTACTCAGATATGGATGTTGAACCTGAAGTGAGATAAGTAGTAAATCGAAAACGAAGCATCAAAGCTCATTATCTTTAATCATTGATGATAGCCTGGGGCCTTATTCGGAAAAGGAATGAGTATTATTACTTTCCATCTTGTTTGGGTAGACATGGCTGCGGTGCAAATCTAAACGCCCTTCGATTGATGTTCCATGAACCCGGCGACACAGACACCACCTCGGAAACACCTTGAGATGATGGTACTGTTGAATAAGATTGTACAGATTAGCTGAGAGCCACGCTGGAGGGCGAGGATATGGCTAACGTACGGTCGATGATGGTACTGTTGAATCTACCATCAAGGTCGAGAGAAGCTTCGCTGCCAGCCTCCGGGTGGCAGGCAGCGACGAGACGGTGCTTGGCGGCAATCAAGAAGCAGCTCCAACCTTTCGGCCATAAATTTATCTTTTCATCACTAAAGCAGCCTATTAACGTGTATGATTGCTGCTAGAAAGATCCCAGCGTACTTCTCTCTTTCCTCCGTCACCACTTATGCTTCTTGAGTTTGTGGGTAACACATCATAAGGCAAGAAACAATACCTCTGGAACTGCCTGCGCTCATCACCAACTAACTTGCATCTCTAGTATACCGTCAACTGTGCGACTGATTCTCTGGAGGAGCTCTTCTTTTCAATACCCCTTCCTTTTCCTCTCTGGATCTCCGCCAAGCCATAGACAGACTTGGGACGGCTTTACTATATCTATCTACGTCTGCGATATACACTCAAACCTCCATCCACAATGGCGATAGCGACTAGATGCCTCGATGATTTCTTGAGGTAAGGAAGCGCTCCCCCCAGCCGGATTTCAATTGTGGAAACGAGAACATCTCCAGCTCAAGTCTTCGAATTCCCAGCGTCACCCATCCCCATTCCAACTACGCAAAACCATCTGCACCAAGTGGGATACGCCACCACTGCTTCTTTCCCTCCTTCTTCCCATCCTTCTTCCAATCCATCTATCACCCCCTCTCTCACCCCAGTCAGCTCGCTTACAAGCTGACCATTGAATTCATTGCAGCATTCTGACCTCCAGAGAAGTCACGTTCCTTATCGGCCCGTCGAGAATGGCATTCCACGTCAACGAGAAGCTCGTTGCGTCCTGCTCTGAGGTTTTCAGAAAGATGCTGACGAACCGCATGCGCGAATCGCAAGAAGGGGTCGTGGAGCTGGACGATGTCGAACCGCGCGTCTTTACGAGTTTCATCCAGTATACCTTGTGTGGAAACTACCAAGTCCCCGGGCCGGTAGACGAGATGGAGATCGTGGTTGAAACCGGGGACAAAGAGGCTCTTTTCTTGCGCGACTGGGAACTCTGGAGCTTTGCGACGAGGCCGCGGACATTCGACATTAATGGCAAGCCGTTGTCCTCACCCCAGTACGCGGCCGCTTTTATACGCCAAGGTGACGCGTGCATGCCGTACGCCAAACCACCCGGGCTCCCCGCCAGGGAAATCTCCGACACGGATGAATACGTCGACCTATCGTTCGCCGAGTCCCGGTTCGCGATGATATGCGGCCATCACGTCAAGCTGTACATATTCGCCGACATGTACGACGTCGTCGACCTGAGACAGCTCTGCCTCCACAGGCTGCACCGTTCCCTGGCCTACAGACTGCTTCGCTCCGTGGTGCACGCGAAGCTGGGCGACGCCGAGTACCAGCACCTCTTCGACGCAGTCGCGTTCGTCTTCGAGAACACGTGCACGGGCGACAAGATCCGCAAGCTCTTTGTGCAGGCATGCGCTGCGGACTTCTCCCTGGTTTGCCTCATGTCCGGCTACAAGGACCTGTGCTTGCGTGTCCCCGAGGTGGCATACGAAATGACAATGGAGCTTCATATTAAGCGTACGGAACATTACAGTGGGAAGGCGATAGAGTAATACTTTGCCGTCAAGTCTTGGGAGTAACGAAACTAAAACCATCTTTTCCCCGTCACTTGTACGACTCAAAATAGGTTTACATACTACACGCTTACTTTACTTGTAAGGTACTCCGACTAGTTATAGGATCCTTTGTTCCCTACCCCTTTTTATTAGCACCATTGTCTTTGAATCAACGTTTCTCTCAAGTTTCCAAATCAGCAGCCTGCGAGGGCGGATTTGAAAAGAGAGCGCACGCGGTCTTTGCCGTTTTTGGAGCATCGCAGCTATTAGATGAGAGAATTTCCGTATGCGATATGAGATAATACGGGCAGCGTCTCATAGGCTTTCATAGTCCCGCCGGGACACTGTCACGTTCGAGCAAGTGGATCCGCCCCTCTGTTTGCTAGGAACCCGGTAGCAATCGTTCGGACACGGGGCGCTGGCGTTGTACTGCCACGAGAAGAGGGGGTCCGTCTCGTTGGCCAGTATTTGTCCGACCATGACAGTCTGGTAGCCGGGAAGCTGGCGGGACTGCTGGAAGACGTCGTACTGCGAGGCCGTGGTCAGCACCTGCGGGGCTTTGTAGCGTGGGACTGATATCCATACGCTGCTCAGGGTCATCACCCCCCAGCCGACGTTGTAGTTGTGCTGGATCGTGGTTCCGTAGACGTATTCTAGCGGCTCAAGTTAGCCCTCACTCGATACTCGTCCCGTTACATCCCGACTCACCTTTGAAACCTGCCCACCGAATGGCACTCGCGCACTGGGGATATGTCAGCTGTGAGGTCGCATGCGCTTTCGGGGAAGTTGGAAATTGTACCATTGGGCACGACTCGGCGTTCGTGTAGATGGAAAGATCGCCCCAGGCGGCGTAGATTTCACTGTCGGCAAGTCAGGCCGAGTAAGAACTCGTGGTGGGGCTACTTGGTGGTCCTCACGTAGGAGTCATGCCTTGCCCGGCAAACTTGGCCGTACACGCGTTGATGGCTGAAATCTCTCCGTGAACTGGTCGAGTGTTAAGCTTGGTCTACGTCTCCGTTCCCGCGGCACATACTTGTCGGATCCCCGGTTCTGAAGTTGGCGCCTTCGCATACGATATCGTCACTGGTGTGGTTCACGATGATGGCGCCGAATGCGGCGAACGGGCAGCTGGGAAGGAGATGTCAGCGCACGAAGATAAGAGCACGTTACCGCACTGCAGAAGGGAACATACGGCCCGCTCTGCCGGAACAGTGCCTCGTTTGTCTATGGGCGTGTCAGTAGCCTTGCCGACGACGGCCGTCCGAGGAACACGTCTGCTGACCTTGCGCATGTATTCGACTCTCTTTTCGGCGGGTATCGAGTTGACCGTGAGACCCGACATGTCCTGGTCATCATTGGGAACCACAAAGTGTGCCAGGCAGGCGCCCAGGAGACTCAATGTCAAGGACGCGGCTGGTCGAAGCATCGTTGCGGTCCCAGAAGTCGGCTCTGTGTAATAGAAGTTGCCGACCAATCTGAATGCGGGACGGCTCGACCGAAGACTCGGGGCCTTATATACGCGGGATGGTAGCGACGGGAACGAAGATTAACGAAATGCCGCATAGAGATAAGGATGGCCGGGAGATAAGCTGAGAGAGCCTCGGCGCCCTGATCCCAACTCACTCGGCATGTTGGAATAGCTAGCCCCGGGGGTTAGGACCGAAGCCATCGCCGCCCTGCGTACCCCCCCCCCCCCGCAAAGGCCCACTGGAGTGGATCCGGGAACAGGTTAGCGCCGCCACTTCTTATCTTTCTGGGCCATGCCATGCCTTGCCATGCATGCAGTGAGTGGCTTGACTGCGTGATGTTGTTTGGCTTGACGGATAGCTGGACTTGGGGAGGGGAAGACCTGAAGAGTATCTTATGGGCCAGGCCAAAAGACTCCGGGGTTGGCGAGACCAGACGTACGTCGACGAGCTTAGGGGAATCCTGCGGGCGTGATGGAACCCTCCAGGCTTACCAGATTAGGCCGGGCTTGGACACGATACGGACTCTGGTTGGTCAAGAGGTGAGTGACGCGACCACTCATACGGCGCTTTCTTTCAACCGACTTTATTCACCATGGACTTGATCTGTGTGATCCGATGTGAGCTGGTTGGTGATGGGCACATACATGGTCGTATAAGCTCCGGCGGTGCATTCTCAGTTCCCCCCTCCTTTTTGACGGGCGAGTCCAAACCTTCCTGTGCTTCCAAGCATCGGAGGCCCTCCCGGCTGGGAAGTGGATCCGGCCGGTTAGGTGGTGTCTCGGCCTTCAACTTGGACCTGTTTCGGTTTCTTTCTGTTTAGCAGACTCGGCAGAGCCTCTTTGCCTCTCCTCTTTCCCCCAGGCGTTGCGAGCATGACGTCCTTGGTCAACTGGCGGGAGGCTGTTTCGGATTGAAATCGTACTCGGCTTCAGAGATGGTTGCAAGCAATGGGCGACGTGCACATCCATCAGCGGCACATAAGCACATTAGCACACCCAACCAGGATCCCTAGCCTAGGCCAGTGGGAGAAGTAGTACCTACAGTGGCATTTACAGGTACCTAGGTACTGGAAGTAGGCGTCGAGCCACTCCCTGCCGCTGCCGTTCAAACGTTCCCCACCCGCTCGCTTACGTTGAATCGGAATTGGCTCCTGCTGCGTACCGTATCGTATCGTACTGTACCGTACCTACCTGCTGGATTACCAAACGCAACAATATAACTGCCGGAGCATCGCACCATGCTGCGTCCTGCGTCCTGCGTCCTGCGTCTAAGCAACTCAACTCAATTCAACTCATCTAAACTCCACTCAGCAGCCAGCCAGCACCGCCCTCAACCATGGCCGAAGATCAGAACACCACAGACGGCGCTTACCGCATCCCACAGCAGCCGCTCTTGGACAAGGTCAGGCACGGGGCCACCGTCTTTGCCATCCAGAATCTCGTCGCCGGGCCCGCCAATTTCGTCCGTGGGGTCAAATCATACGTCGTTCCGCCCGAGAACAGACCTGCGCTCGTCAAGACGTACGAGTGCAGACCCAATCTCCCCGTCAGGCAAGTCTCGTCGCATCCTTTTTTCGCCCGTCCGTACCGTGCTCCCGGAACTTCCGACTAACATCACCTTTCAGCATCTTCTTCCCCAAGGACTATGACCAGACCTCCAAAGACCAGCTACCCGTCCTCTTCACCATACACGGAGGCGGTTTCGTGCTCGGCACCCCCGGCGACAATGACGACTGGAACCAGACGTACGCCTCGCAGCACCACTCTGTCGTTATCGGCCTCAACTACGCCAAGGCTCCCGCCAATCCCTTTCCCAAGCCAGTCTACGACTGCGAGGCTCTCTTTCTCGCTGCGCTGAACGACGAGTCGCTTCCACTGGACCGCACCAAGGCCGCTCTCCTCGGCTGGTCTGCGGGCGGTAATTTGGCCCTCGCAGCCTCCCAGCTCGAGAGCGTCAGGAAGCACCTGACCTGCGTCGTTCCAGTGTATCCCCCGACCGACCTTTCCATCGAGGGAGTGGACAAGGCTCCGTCCCGCCAATACAAGCCCGAACTAGGCGGATTCCGCGCAAAAGACCGCGATTTCCTGCTCGGCATCGCCCCGACCTTTGACTGGGCCTACAAAGTCCCCGGGGAAAGCAGCCGCGATCCCCTCCTGAGTCCTTACTTCGCCTCCAAGGACACCCTGCCTAAACGCGTCTTCGTCCTCGCCTGTGAGCTCGACATGCTCGCCCACGAGGGCCAAAGGCTCATCCACAAGCTTGCCGGCCGTCCGCCACCGCCGGCGACCGTCGGAAAGAAGGAGACGGCCGGAAAGGGTGAGCTCATCTTGGACGACGAGAGGTTCCACTTTGAGGTGTCGAACGCCGACGGGAGTGCGTACCGGTGGCTATTGGTGCCCGACACCGTCCACGGGTTCGACCAGCACCTGGAGGGGCTCGTTCGCGACCCCGAGCTCGTTGAAGACGCCAAAATCAAGACGGAAAAGACCATCAAGATCATCGGCGAATGGGTGCTGCAAGCTCCCGCAATCAGCGCGGCCTAGTTGGTGTTTCGCTGTTCAAACTGTTTGTGGCGGTTGTATGACACACTCTGCCATGGCGACTATGGCCTGCTTTTTTCTCGTGAAGATACTTGTCGAGAGACGATTTCCTTTACTGCATGCAGTTGGGCAGTTTTCAGATCGCTCTCCCCCGTTTACAAAACCTTTTTCGGTGTATTTGATTGCAAAGGCACGGGTGCACCATTCAATGTTTGCCAGTAGGCTTTTGTCAACTGCATCCAAGACCGAAGTGAATATCTATAGTATTACCTATCAATCCAGGTGCAAAGCAGCGAAACCAGTCATTAGCGCAGGCACCAAAGATTCTGCAAGCCTAGTTGTCGAGATTACGAACATGCCGCGGCGTGAACCATTGATAGACGTCAACATGCCTATGCCTTGATAAGTGTGTGCGTTTTCGCCATGTTCCTCATAAGTCCAGAAGTGACAAGATAGCAAAAGGGCTCAAGTCGCCAATGTACATGGTCATTTCGCGGCTCCTGGGTCAAGTGGCCGTCGATTACAAGGGTAAAAAAGAAAGGAAACAAAATAGCGCCGCGTTGGAAAGTGCCAAAGACGGTAGTGGACTAGTGGTTGATGATGTACTAATGTACTAATGTACTTGGTTATGTACTGCGTAGCTTCGTGTTCAACATGCAGCCACTACCAACATTTAACTGCCATTATCCAAAGAGCAATTGGCTCTGCAACGACACACAGCACTGACTTGTGGATGACCCCAACATTCTGTTTGACATGTACAATCCAGAGTCATTATAAATATCTTTTCTTTCCCACTCAATATCTGCAATTTAAGTAGGGTCGATGGCCTCGTGTTAGCACGTTTCCGTTAGACCTTCGCAAGAGCCATTGTCGCCGGTACGTCAAGTCAAGTCCGTAGCTGGTACGCTAAACTAGCCCGCCCGCCTTTAACGTTCGCGCGCGTATGCAGCCACAATCAGACCAAAGCCTAATTCAACGGCTTCTCTGTGCTGCCGGGCATTTAATACCGTATTGAGATGATGAATCATGGCACAGGCCAGAGATTCCACACGTCGACTCCTAGGTATCGTGGTATTCCTGTACCGGGTGAACTGGGCTAGACCACGTGTTGGGGAGTCCGGGACGATGAAACTTTGAAATCCAATTCGTCTGCGATGGCAATACGCCCTCTCTCTCTCCGGAGTTTGCATGGACAGCTACTAATCGCGCTCGCATGTCCGAGGGCTAGCTCTGCACCACAGTCCCTCGTGGCGGGACTTTCAAGTCGACCAAGTAGTCGTCTACCGCCCGCGACGCGTCACCGCGCAGGAAATAGCTCGTGTGGCCCGACCCTTCTCTGAGGAGCAGGGTCGCGTCCTGGAACTCCCCCGCCATGCCCACGGCGTACACCAGGCTCGTCGCGGGGTCGAGCCGGGAGTGGACCATCAGCACCGGGTTCCGCGTGCCCTTGACGCTCAGGGCCGCCCGCGGGTTCGTGACGTTGACGGGGTACCCGGTGCAGTCGACGACCCTGCGCCAGAACTCGCCCATGCCGGGGGTGGTCGTGAAGGTCCTCGTCATCTCGGCCACCTGCCGGACCTCGACGTGGTCCCTGGCCGCGAAGAAGTGCCCGTCCAGGCACTGCACCGTCGTGATGGACAGGGAGCGCGAGTCCGTGTAGGCGTCCCCCGAGAGGAGCGTCTGGGTGAAGGCGGACCCGTTGCCGGACGCCGCGGCCCCGAGGTCCAGGGCGAACTGCCTGCGCCTCTCGGCGAACTGCAGCGTGGACCGGGCGGCGCCGATGACGTTGTTGGGTGTGGCCGCGGCCACGCACCCGGTCCTGGCCGTCCCGTCGCACTCGGCGGCCCTGAGGTCGCCCGCGGCCGCGACCTCGAGGGCCCTGCTCCACGTCCTCCTGATGTCCCGGCCCCCGTCCCCGCAGTTGGCGGCGTCGGACTCGCAGAACCGGAAGAAGTCCTGGATGGTCGCGTCCAGCGACGTCGCCTGCGTCAGGATGTTCGACGCGTACGCGCCCGTGTGCTGCAGCATGCCGTCAAGCGCCATGGCTCGTACCGCGGACGGGAAGAGGGCGGCGTACTGGGCACCCAGCTGGGTCCCGTACGACACCCCGAGGTAGTTCATTGGTTCGCTTCCCATCGCTGCACCGGCGTTAGTCCCGTCGAAGAAGCATATGCCGAGAAAGGAACCTTCCCCGTTACCGGGGGGGCGGAACCTCGATACTCACCGACGCGCACGGCTTCCATGTCTTTCGCCACCGCGATCGTGTCCATGTTGTCGAACAGGGGGCCGGTCATGGCGCGGCAGGACTCCCCCCAGGCCTTGGTGTAGTCGAACAGCTGCTGGAACCCCTCCGGCGTGGTGGCGTCGAACTCCCGGGGCGGGTCGATCAGCCCCGCGTCGCACCTCTGCGGCGTGCTCAGGCCGACGCCCCGGGGGTCCATCCCGACGACGTCGAACCTCTGGCGCAGCGCGTCGCCGACGTAGGTCTTCTTGCTCGCCATGCGCAGCACCATGCCCGACGCCGCCCCTCCCGGCCCGCCAGGGTTCACAAACAGGTCGCCGATGCGCTCGCCACGCGCGGGCAGCCTGACGATGCCCAGCTGGACCTTCGGGCCGTCGGGGTCGTCGTGGCTCAGGGGGACCGAGAAGTTGGCGCATTGCAGGGCCGAGGTGAAGTTGTCGCCCTTGAACGGCTGGATGTCGCCGGGACAAGCGGCCCACTGTATCGAGCCCGGCATGTCCCGGTGAGCCGGCCCGATCGGCTGGGGAATCATGACGGCTGTCGCGGCGGCGGCGGCGAAGGCGACGAGGCCCACGGCCTGGCGGGGGCGTAGCGGCTCCCTCATACTGATTTGTTTTTGGCCGACAGACGCAGGGGCAATGTAGCACGGTGTCAGGGCTGCCGTCGCTTCATCGCGAGAGAGTGAGGCCAAGGCGATGCCGTACGAAGCACGGGTGGCAGGTTCCAATAAATACTAGTCAACCAAGGAAAAAGTCTATTCAACGCCCCCCCCCCCCCCCAACGACTAAGCCGACCAGCAACTTAATATATAGCGGGTATAAGGGTAATCACTTGTGGGGCCTTGCGATATGCACCGCTGCATTTTGCTTCCCTCCTTTGCACAAATGTGTTTCGTCTTTATTGTTGCATATAACGTCGAACAAATATACCGGTACAGGAGCAGGTACAGGAGCATGTACAGTTGGTGAAACAGGAGCAAAATAGAGTTCATCTCGTCTCTGCCAGTGCAACCGGTTCCATGCGCCTTTGCTTTCTCGGCCAATGGGATGCTTCTATCCATTTACCTTGATCAAAACTATGGATGATGTTTGACGACGGGGGAAAACGGCCGGGCCCATACATCGGGTTCTGCGAGTCGGTAGGTACGCACGGTTCCCTACTCGGCTCAACCTGCTTGGACTTCGGCAGGGTTCGGGGTGAGCTGGTGAGCTGTTGTACAAGCCTTCTCGAGGTGCAGATGCTTGCTTGGCAGTTCATGCGGATGACAGCCGGTACCTGGTACGTTCTAGTAGTGAGCTGGTATGATGACTGCATCTTTACATGTTCGGCGGCTGGTGAGCGAATCGCCGCCCGTAAACAGAACCTTACTGACACATCTGACACATTTTAGAATAAAACACTCGGAAACCCGGGCCGAAAAGGTTTACGCAGCTGGGAGAAGAAAACGACGACGATCCATCCCACTGGCCCTTTAGGCGCTACGTTCTTATGCGCTGTATCCTCATGCGCCACCATCATCCCAGCAACGCATCCATACCCCGAAGGAAGGTACCATTGGTAGGCGACTGCCAGTGATCGGAGTTGTGTAGGTAAAAGCCCTCCGTCCTCCTGCTCGCTCCGTGGCTGGGCGTCGTCGATTTTAGCTCCCTAGAATGTCGTTCGTTGTAGAACCATTGGCGCAGCTTGGATTTGTGGGGCCGGCAGTTGGTGGCTGAAAGTGGGCGGAAGCCAATTCCTTGGATGCGGGAGCTTATACCGGTACCGAGACGAACGTCACTCGCGGACCGCTTTTTTCGAGCTCAGCCAGAGCATAGCCCACGGTCCTGATGAGAGCATGTCAGACCCTGATTGGTGGTACATCTATCTGCAAAGGGGTTGAAGCCGACGCGGATCGGGACGCCCTCGGCCCGCCCCGGCGGGAAGACGTGCCCGGTAGTCAGTCTCCTGAATCATGTCAACGAAAGCGAGCGCCCGAGACCATATCGAAAGACTTCTCGACCAATGCTTTCGGTTGAGCCCTCGTCATTCGTCGTACAGATGGGCACAGCCATGTCTGGAACGTCATACCTTGATGCCGTCTCACTAATATACCCCTAATGCGGGTGGGTCTGTCGTAGGCAAAAAGTGGATCCACGATTGCCGAGCAGCAATTGTGGCTTAAATCACCTTGCGACGGGGTCAAGAAACTGTCTCTGCGTGTTATAGCTCTCTCTTTGCGTTACTGGGTATTCTATACTGTATTATCAAGCGACGTGTCTTATAAAGTCAGCCACGAAGTCGAACCACTGGCCTCGATTGCAGAACCAGCTGCGGACAGGTATTGCCACGAGTGATTCGCATGGAGGTTATAGTATAGCAGATAGAAGCTCTTTCGCGAATGAGGCGTGTGTCTGTATATGCTTATTCATTGGTTCATGCTGCGTATATTTCCATGTCCCCCCCTTCCGATGGAGTTGCCAACTGCCGTTGATTCCAAACTTTGATCCATAAACTCAATCCGAGCTCTCATCTCTCTTGAGGCCATGCTCCTCGAGGAACAACTTCAGGTTCTTCACTTTTTCTTCTTGGTCCTCGGAAAGCTTCGAATCGTATTTAGGTGAGGGGGAGGGGGGCATGAATCTGATTTCCCATCGCTCCTGTACCCAGGCGGTCGCCGGGGGCATCACCTGCGCTATAACCCGATCCCACGCCTCCGTCGCCTCCGGGTCCGCCGCCGACCCCGCCTCCATCTCCGGGGTGGCACCACGCCTCCATGGCCACAGGTGAAAGTGGGAGATGATCGTCCGACTCTGGCCGTCGTCCAGCTTTCCGAACTTCTCCTCCGCCCAGCGGTCTTCCGAGAGAACCCCGAACCATGCGTGTGAGAACTTGGCCAGAAAGCTGCCTGTATCCACCACGGGCTCGAAGCCGCGGGGCACAAAGCAGTGGAAAGGGTTTCTGAAATGCTCTGTCCACATGCGACTCATGGTGTCGACTTTCTGCGGCACCAAAAAGGAAGTCACAATCACCCGGCCCTCGTCTACATCCGGACTTAAATCCAGAGTGACGGGCTCAAATACGAGGAGGCGAGATGCTGCAGGTGCTGACGACGAGGAGGTATCGTCCAACGTCATGTTCCACAGCGTCGAGCCGGACTCGACAGCGACTTGCGAATTGACTTTGTTTTCGGGGAGGCCCCGCAGGAACTCGGTGCATGCGGGCGAAGACTGAAAGTACTCCAGGGCTTCCATAGTTGTCCATTCTGTTTGATGTCACAACACAGCCAAGTCAGTCAGGGGAAGAATGCCATGCATTCCCGATGTAGATGGTATTCACCGATGATGTAGACGGCCTGTTCAGGGTCCTCGACCATTCTTCCCAGAGATGCCATGAAACAACCTTTCACGCCCTTGAGCGGGCCATAATGGCCACCACCAGCTTGGTCTGCGGACCACGTCGGCCACTCCTGCTCTCGCGGGTGGTAAAACCGGGTCCAACTTGTCAACCGTTTGACGCTCTCTTTGGCCAGTTTTTTAGTCCTGGCCATGGTGTGAGGGCACTGGAGAGGCGAGTAGGGCGGCGACTTTGCTGGGCCACCGATGGCTTTGAACAGTGTTTATATCTGGAGTGCCTGGCTGATTACACTCACCTGACCATTCAAGTAATATAAGCAATGTGACGCACGGAGAGCGGGGTAACCGGGAAACGTCTTGATTGTTGCCTTTGACTGTTGTCTGCGCCTCTCAGGTGCCGCGACCAATAGGATTACGCATGTCCCAAGTCGACTTTCAACGGAACGCCTGACAATAAGTAACAACCCCCCGCCCTTCATTTGTCTGTATTCGACTTCCTGTGATGGATCTTGACTGCTGTTGCAGTTGTAAATCACTAAGTTGGGCTCCAACACATATCATCACTTGGATTCTGGACGGACAATCATCCTGAGATATTGGCGAGACTGCAGTGTCAGTTCGTGAAATATTGCTGCATAAGATCGGGGAACACGTTATTCGGGGCTTCCTTCCTTCAATTCTTCTTTCTTTGTTTTCCTTAGACTTTTTTTTCCTTAGACATATATGAACGCTCACTCGGACGCACCGAAACTTAGTGGCGCTTGTTGCATTCCACATGTGAAGCAGGTTTTGGCATTTCTGAGGGGCCAGGTTTACTGCATTGGACGAGTCTCAAAAGTGTTTTTGTTCAGCTCTCCCGAAAAGTGTTTCGGCTACCTGTTCGATTAGACAACATAAGATTACCGTGCCTTTCCGATAGTACATGTACTAATAACATGGAGTTTGAGGTTAAGAATTTGAAGGCGAGGAACCTTTTCCATCTGGAGACTGGAACGCAGCGGTGGCTCGTCAGATAGGCCAGCCTGTTGGCTGCTGGATCACTAGCCTAGCCTCGATGATTCACGGCCCGTCGTTGACCATGACTGGATCTTGGACTCCGCGTTAGTGCCGGAACCCTAGATCAGTTTGAATTCGTCTTTCTTGTAGTCTAAGGAGCGGGAAAAGATCTTTGCGGAGCATTTACTCCTCACATATGCACATATATATATCAATGCCCCTCCTCACCTTTTATTTCCATGGACCTCATCTTTTCTTTACCTCAGAAAACATACCAGTACATCTTTTTCATCAACTTACATCGTCTAGCAACCATGACCAATCACAGAGGGTCGAACGGCATAGCGCTTGCAACAAGCCCCCACCGCTTGATTTTCCACCAGCCATACGTAGCAGAAGTGAGTGAGCCTGCTTTGAAGACGCTAAAGCTGCTCCAACCGGGACTGCTCTGCATGGTGTTGATTAATCATCAAGATCCGCGAACGCGCTACAAGTTGTTCTTCCTACAACTCTAATTTCTTGGTCTTCAAGCTTCTACTCAACTCGGCCACGTCCATCTACCAAGCCAAATCGAACGAATCAATCACTCTTGAATCATGGAAGACGCAGTTCGACCAGACAAAAAGGCTTTCAAAGACACCTACGACAAGGCATACCGCACTTGGTCTAATCTCCATGATCTAGCGGTCACGGATTTCGATCTCCCCCAAGCCTGTCTTAAACTACTAGAAACGGCATTCCCATCTCATCCGTATTTCCCCGAAGACATCGACATACATGGTTTTTTCTCAAACGCAGCTACTGTCAGAGGAAGAGCTGCATGGAAAAATACTTCCGGCCCCTGCGACTCGCCAGTTTTCTACGACGAAGTTCTCATTCAAGTCGCGTCAGATCGCTCTACCGTTGTTGAAATCTGTGATTCCGACCAACTATCCGTCTTTGAGCAGTGGTGCGGCGAGGAGGACAATCATCTTACTGTGCTCATACTCGCCTGGGCTTACATCCTCTCCGCGCGTTAGGCTGAGATCATTCCTGGAGCGTCTGGTCCTGAGTACGACAGCTGTACGACGGCCTGGGCTGACGATTACACATCATTGCCTATGACAGTGGTAGATGTTGGCAACGTTGATGGTGACGCTGCCCGGTGGTGGGCAGCGGTGCTTGCTCCGAGCGGCGGTTGGAGCGCGCGTATTCAAAACGCCAAAGGCCAGGTTCTTTACTCACCATGGTCCAAAAAGTTATCGGCGTCTCACCGTCTCACTCTGCAACGCAGCAAGAAGTCTTGCATGCGACAGAATCAGGCTCAAAACTGCGCCGCGTCATATAGGACAGCCCTGCATTATCTGTACGATTACTGCGACCATTATGGGGTTGCGTATCAGAGTCATGAAGCCTTGGCTGCAGCTTTGCTCCTTCCTTTGGCAAAGTTCGACAACAGACGGGTTCAATTGCCTGTCCCTCGGATTCGCCCTCAACGAGACTCCAGAGAGAAGTCTTCCGTTCCACCTCCCCTATTCGATGGGAATCTTCATCAACTCGACAAACTTCTAACTTTGAGCTGCAATGTCATGGGCATAAAAGCACTCCTCAACAGCATATTCTTCGAGCCTGACGTTCCCTGCAATGTATGTGGAGCGTGGCTTCAAGGTACATTCGCGTATCTGGATTCGGAAGCTGTGCAGGAACCGCGAAATCTTGTCCGTGTCCTGATGAAGCGGGATCCCGACCTCGGGTTTCTGTGGTTGGGCGCTTTCATTACCGGAGGACAACGTCGGTCTTTGCAAGAGGCCCGCCAGGGTTGGTGGAAAGTTGATTTGCATGTGGCAGCATGGACGGGAACCCTTGTGTCATTCATACAGGAACCTGTTCCGATTCTGCCAACTAACGTGGGCGAGATTTCTCGCGCTGACGAATGTCGACTTCTTTACCTCTCTCATGATCAATCCTACGAAGTTGCGCCTCTCTTCCCCTTTGCACCTTTTGGCCAAACCGCAATCGGGGATACTAACCTCGAAGTACGCCAACATACGCAATGTAAGTCCCCGCATGCCCTCGCATACGAAGGACTCAGTTGGCAATGCCGTGAGAGCAAGTGGGCAGCGGTTCAAAAGCCCACGCTTCCCTTGTCGCTGCGGCCTAAGTATGGGCAGCCAGGTGACAGCCAAATAATTGTCACATACGATAATCTCGACAATGATGACGAGTGTTCGGAGATGATAACGAGAAGCGTCTTTACTTGGCTACGAGGAGAAGACGGGTTCCCTGTGGCCGAGAGGGATATCCGGGAACATGAATGGATTGACAATCTGGACTCGGATGACGATGAAGATTGCCTGATCGCAGGCGAATCCCGATCAGCAGCAGGAGGCAACCTGCACGGATGGATGCTGAATGTAATGCTCAAACGGGCTGAATCTATCTAATGTAGGCTCTTTCTTCATGGTCTCAAACGCTGAATCGACACTCGCCCAACCGCGTTTGCTTCAAAGGGAGGAAAGGGAAACAAGAGACAGGGCAATGAAGATATAAATTACGCCATCAATTTGATGTTTGCAAAAGAAATAATGAAACAAATAAGAGTCTGGGTCGCAGCCTACAACACGAAACCACCACGCCAGTATTGGACTCGTCCCTTGATCGCCGTATGGCTTCAGTAGTCGACAACAGAATTGAAGATACCGACAAAGTTCAAGCGGGAAGTGGCATGGGCCATCGGAGCAGCGCTGCCTTTGCTTTTTTCTCACAAGTCGACCGACGAGGTTGCGATTCTCAGCTGTACTCATCGCCATACCCATACGCAGCCAGCTCTGATTCAGCCTCGGACTCGATACTCAACACATTCTCAGATGAACGGAATGCGCAGTTTGTCACCAACACTGACCTTGAGACTTCAGAAACTGCCATTGGCGATGGATGTATCATTGTCATACCACTGCCGTGACGTCACGAGCCACGCGGAGTGGCTCGCTATGCAACAGTTTTGAGCGGCTGTGGCCATGTAGTCTGAAGCAAGGAGATTAAAGGTTGATACTACACATGTATAGGAAAGCAACGGCTGTTTTTCTCTTCTCCTCTCTCTCACTGCTTTGAGCGCAACGTGGAAGAGAAAAAAAAGCTGGTATTGGCTAACGCATAAGCTACTGGGCGCTTTCTCGCTGTGGCATAGCTTCCAGCGGAGCCAGAAATAGAGCCGTTGGTATTGGTTTAGCCCCTATGGCTCTCAAATCGAATGCTTCTAGGCAGGTGACCAAACCGGCCAAGACAAACGCTATACATATAAGTAACATAAGATACTTCCCCTAATCAGCCTAAAAGAGCTATATAAATTAAAAGAAAGTTCTCTTAATTAAGATAGAGACTTAGGCAATTAAAAGAGTAAAAACTCTTAGGTTTCTTATGTTATTATCCGTATAATTGTTAGAAATCATAGAAGGAATCTTACTTAGCTAAAATAAAG
>MU846299.1:0-45912 GCA_030867225.1 Colletotrichum caudatum
TATTATA
Source organism: Colletotrichum caudatum (assembly GCA_030867225.1). Classification (NCBI taxonomy): domain Eukaryota; kingdom Fungi; phylum Ascomycota; class Sordariomycetes; order Glomerellales; family Glomerellaceae; genus Colletotrichum; species Colletotrichum caudatum. Next base: position 8 of record MU846299.1, read on the forward strand.
ATATTAACTATTACTAAGCTATTAAAGTTATTAGGCTTAACCCTAATAACTTATCCTTAGATAATTAGGTCTCTACCCTTTTAGTAGATCTACCTAACTAAAGGTAGATAATAGCTAACTGCTTAACCAGCTAGCTATAATAGCTCCTTCTATTCTTTACATATAATAGATAACTACTAGTTACCCCTATTATTTATTAGTACCACCTGATACATACGGTTAACCGTATCACCAAACCCTTGGTAAAACCAACAGCTAGGTTTGTGGATGGCAGCGTCATAGGCACTTAGGATGTAACACACCGTTTTCTCTGCCGCTTCTCGAGCTTGCTCGTGTCGTCAAGTAAAGTCCGTGTCCTCCCTCTACAGAGCGTGAGCTTCCATCGTCACACCCACCCGCACGCAGGTTGAACCACACGACGACTATGAGCAGATCCGACCCCCAGACGGACCATGCTGACACGGCAGTCCGGGAGCTCATGCGCAAGGTGCCGCTGACTGGTGAGTTACCGCCGATTCCACCCGGCCCCCCCTTGACCGTCGGCGCCGCGCCGCGTCGCTGACATACCACGCCCCCTCACCAAGACGGCCACAATGACTTTGCATGGATGCTCCGTGGCTGGCTCCGGAACCGGATCGACCACGCCAGCGAGGGCGCCATACAGGAAATGCCTATCGGTCAGACCGACCTGAGGCGTCTGCGGGAGGGTCAGGTGGGTTGTCAGTTCTGGAGCGCCTTTGTGCCGGACCAAGCCGGCGCCGCCAACGAGCCGCAGCTGGAGACTCTGAAGACCACGCTGCAGCAGATCGATGTACTCCACGCCCTGTTCGAGAGGCATCCTGCCACTTTTGGCTTCGTGGACAGGGCCGACGACATACTGCCCGTCTTCCGGAGTGGGCGCATCGCCAGCCTACTCGGGGTCGAAGGCCTGCACCAGATCGCCAACAGCGCCAGCGTCCTCCGCATCTACCACCGCCTGGGCGTCCGCTACGCCACCCTGTGCCATGACAAGAGCAACATCTACTGCGAGTCGGCGGTGCGTGCCTGCCTCGGCCACGAGCTTCGGCGCTCAACGAGCTGCTCATGTTCTCTGACCGTGGCGTGCGCAGCAGAACGCAGAGACGTCCGCCGGCAAGGGTCTCTCGGATGAGGGCCGGGCGATGGTCGCCAAGATGAACAGAATCGGAATGTACGTGCCGCTCCATCGATGGGGCCGCGATGCCACCACCGGACAGCCCCCGGCGGCGCTGCGGGCGTTCACGATCGTTTAGCTGACATTGAGTGGACTCAACTGCCAACTAGGATGGTGGACTTGTCTCACACTAGTCACCAGACGCAGCTCGAAGTTTTGGCCCTCTCCAGGGCACCGGTCCTTTTCTCACATTCGTCATGGTGAGTCTCGGCAAGCCAGCCCGTAGATGCCGAGGTGTACCACATGTAACTAACTGCTGTGTGAACTTTCAATTCATGTAGCTTCTCCCTTTGCAACCACCGGAGAAACGTGACGGACGAGGCCCTCGACAGGCTGGCAGAAAACGGCGGCATCATCATGATCTGCTTCCTGCCGTCCCTTGTCGACGCAGGCGACGGGTCAAAGCCGAGGGTCGGACATATTGCCGACCACGTCGAGTACGCGGGACGAAGGATCGGCTACGACCACGTCGGCATCGGCTCAGAATTTGACGGCATGCTCGAGGGCCCGGAGGACATGGACGACGTCTCGCAGTACCCCCGGCTCGTGGCCGAACTCATCCGGCGGGGGCGGGGCGAGAAGGAGCTGGCCAGCATCTTGGGACTCAACCTAATCCGCGTGCTCAAGAGGGCCGAGGAGACGGCCAGGGAGATGGAATCGGAGGACGTTGACACCTTGTTCGACGAGCATCCCGAGGTGTGGACCAAGGAACAGAAGACGATTCTTACCGAGGCGGGCAGGATGCGTCAAGCCCGGAGAAAACGTACCTAGACATCTTGGATTTGGAGACTCTTAGCCGCACCCAGGCTGTTCCTATCCGGCCTTAATACAAGTATTGTCAATTACATGGTGGTCGACGAGGTAGTCACCGTTGCTGCTGTCATCGTCGTTTGTGACGTTCCAACGCGTGTAATAGAGCGGACCTTGGTGGTGGGCGATAGAGCTCACCAGACAGACCCCTACGGTGTAATTGCCAGCGGCCCGTTTGCTTCACAATCATGACCGCCGAGTCTAAAAGGCCCTGCGAACGGTCGGAAACCAGCAGCAACCGGAGTGTCGGGAACGAATTGCCCAGGTACACCATGCTTCTGAGCCCCTGAGCCGTAGGTCGGCCCCCGTTCGGAACACTGAGCGACGGTAAACAGGGCCAAAGGCCGCCGTGTAATACCAAAATACTTCCTCCTTGATGAGTTACACCTACCGTTATCTTGGTGTCGACAGACGTCCTACTAGACAGACGTTCAGTTCCTCCTCGTCCGTCCCACTAGATAACATCCTTCGCCCAAGTCGTGTCAGTTGGTTCCTCGCCCCTGAACCACACAGCTGTTGAGTTTCTCACAGACACTCCCAGAACGAACGCAGCTGTTGCCCACGATGAACTCCGCTGATGCCGAGGGCGAGATGGTCACGGATCTTGTCAGCTGTGCCGCACTGGTTCTAGCAACACCACCCGGAAAGATAGACCTCCAAGCAAGCTTTGTCGTCAATGGCGGGAACTCACTCAAGGCCATATTACTCCAGTCCATGATGCGTTCGCGCGGTCATGCTGTCACACGAGAGGACCTCCTAACCAAGCCTACGATCGGAGATATTGTTAAAGACGCATGCGGACCGCGGCTCCGAGACGCGGACTTGTCCTGGGCCTCGGCCTCGTCGTCCGTCACCTCTCACCCCGCGACCTGCTCCCCGGAGCCCGCGCCCTCCACGGCAGGCTCTTCGGTGTCGGTTCCGGTCTCGGAGTGTGCCGGGGCCTCGCAAAGCCCAGAGGGAGTTGTGCGAGTGGGGGAGGGGGCCAGTGGTGGCTCTTCACAGGGCGGAGAGCACGGCAACGCCGTTCTAATTCCCGGCTCTGTCAAGCAGAGCGAGCCGCCGCAACGGCCTTGCGACCTTCTCACGGAGCTGCAGCTCTCTCTTGCCCACGAGACCATCACGCACTGCGGCTCCAACATCATCACCTACACGAAAACCCACCGCCCCGAAAACGCCGAGACGTACCGACAGGCGTGGATGCAGGTCTTGATGGACGAGGCAATCTTTGAGCAGTCTTGCCTCGGGCCTCTGTTCTCCAACGATAGCAGGACGGGCATCTCCACGTCCCGTACCGACCCGGCCCCCGAGGGATCGGCCGGCCTCCATGTCAACAGCGAGGAGTGGCCGGGGTGGACGCTCGACCTGGGCAGGGCCGAAAAGGCGGCCGACGGCGACGGCGCGGCGCTCATGGAGATCACGGCCAAGATCCACCACGCCCTGATCGACGCCTACTCCCTGCACGCCCTCGTAAACAAGGTCAGAGCCCGGGCCAATGGCATGACGACGAAGCCGGGGACCTCGTTCTGGGACTGGGCGAGGCTGCTCCGGCGTCACCAGGAGGAGAACAAGCCAGACGGTGACAGGTTCTGGGCCGAGACGGCAGAGAAGCACGCCGACGCCAAGGGTCGCTTCGCGCTTCCGGAGCCGGCTCGAGCTCTCCGCCTGGAAGCCCGGCAGGTCGAGCGGATGCACTTCGCCGTGGACCCGGCAGCCATCGACACGAGGGCCAGGAGCCTGGGCGTCACCTCTGCTGCCGTATTCTACGCCGCCTGGGCGCTCGTCGTCGCCACATACGCCGACAGCGACAGCATCGTGTTCGGCTCGGTTCTGAGCGCCCGAGGGCTGGATCTCCCGGGGTCCCTGGATGCCATCGGGCCCGTCATCAACGTCCTCCCGCTCCACGTGGCCGTCTGCCGAGGGGCTACGCTTCGGGACTTCATCTGGGGCCTGTTTGTTGACGCCGTCACCCTCGAGGGCCTGACATGGACGTCGACCGACAACGGCTTCCGGCGCGACTACGAGTCGGCCCTTTCGGTAGAGATGCAGCTGTCCGAGGTGCCGGCGGCGAGTCCATGTGCGTATCCAGCCATGCCCGTCAGAGACTCGGCCAGCCAGCACTCGCGAGTCCCCATCAGCGTGACGGTCAAGGACGCATCGCTCGTCACCATCGACATGCACTCGAGCCGGTACAGCCCGCGGGATGCACAGCTCGTGGCGGACTGCTACAAGCGGGCCCTCGAAACGGTCCTCGCCACGACGGCGGACACCAAGGTCGACGACGCCATGCAGGGCCTGCTCTCCTGTCCGTCCTACTCGCAGCTGATGCGATGGGGCAACGGCATCACCGGGCTCACCACCCGAGCGTCGGTCAAGGACGACGACCTGACGACGCTGTTCGAAGCCGCGGCCTCGGCCAACAGGGACGGCGTGGCCCTCGAAAAGGGCGACCGGACCATGACGTACGCGGACCTGCAGGCAAGATCGGACGTGATCCGCGACGCGCTGGTCCCGGCCGTGGCCCCGGGCGACGTGGTGTGCGTCCACTCGGACAGGTCCATGGATTGGATCTGCGCCGTTTGGGGTGTCCTGAAGGCCGGCTGCACGTACTGCTCCCTCGACCCCCAGCTGCCGGCTTCCTACCGCGAGAGCATGGCGGAGGCCGTGTCCGCAAAGGCCTTTGTCACAGCCACGACGGAGCAGTTGGGCGCGTGGAGGCCGCGGTCCGTAGGACTGGCCTTTTCGGTCGAGTCCGTCTCGTGCCGCGCGCCCAGCGATGGGTCGACGACGGCGGTTCAGACTCCGGGTCTAGCTCCGGGTCTGGCTCCGCCGGCCCCGCGGACGCCCCGGCCCCGGACCCAGCCCCGGCCTCATCAGGCCGCGTACATCTGCTTCACCTCGGGCTCGTCGGGCACGCCCAAGCCCGTCATCTGCACACACGCCGGTCTCGTCGCCTTCCAGCGAGACCCGACGGTCCGTCTCATGGCGAAGCCCGGGGTGCGTATCTCCCAGATAATGTCGGTGGCATTCGACGGGAGCATCCACGAGATCTTCTCTGCCCTCACGTACGGCGCCACCCTCGTCCTGCCCTCCACCTCCCAGGACATCTTGAGCGTCCTCTCCAGGGTCGACTCGGCGGTCCTCACGCCCTCCATCGCGCGGGCGCTCCATCCGGCCGACTTTCCGGGGCTGCAGACGGTTTACCTCGTCGGTGAGCCCGTCCCGCAGGCCGTGGCAGATGTCTGGGCGGCGAGCAAGGACGTGTACAACATGTACGGCCCCACCGAGGCGACGTGCGGCGCCACCATCAAGAGGCTCCAGCGCGGAGAAGCCGTCACGATCGGGCGGCCAAACCCGTCGACACGCATCTACATCCTTAACTCGAGCGGCGGGCTCTCCCAGCCGGGCATGGTGGGACGCATCCATCTGGCCGGCGTGCAGGTCTCTCGAGGCTATCACGGCATGCCTGATGAGACGGATGCCGTCTTCAGGCCCGACGGCATCATGGGCAACGGGGAGATGAGCTACGACACGGGCGACATGGGATACTGGGACGAGCACGGCGACCTCGTCTGCGTCGGGAGGCGGGACCGGCAGATGAAGCTGCGCGGCTACCGGGTCGACCTCAATGACCTGGAGATCCGCATCGCCAGGGCCGTGCCCGAGGCCGATGCCGTTGTCGTCACCGTGCGCCGGGGACTGGTGGACGAGCTGCTGGCCATGTTGCAGCCGGCCGGCCTCGACGCCGCGGAGATCCGGTCCAGGCTTGAAGACTCCCTCCCGCGGTACTTGATCCCCGGCCACATCGTCGCGGCCGACACCATACCGACCACGCCGGCCGGCAAGGTCGACTATAAGGCGATTGCGGCCATCGACGTTGGCACGCGCGCAGGTGCAGGCGCAGGGGCAGAGACGGATCCGGACATGAACCGGGATCAGGACGAATCCGGCCCGGTGACCGAGACGGAGGAGACGGTTGCCTTGGCCTATTCTGCTGTCCTGCCAAGGACCGCGTCGCAGCGGCGTATACATAGGGACCAGAGCTTCGGAGAGCTGGGCGGCCACTCGATGGAGCAGATCAAACTCGCCCGGCACCTCGCCCAGGCGCTGGGGATCCCGGTCCCGTTGCGCATGGTCATCTGTAACCCGACCGTCAAGACGCTCGCGTGCGCCGTCGACCAGGCGCGAGGAGGCCCCCAGCCTGCGCCTGCGCCGGCAAAGACCCGGGCGAATTCAATGACGACGGGTACGGCGCCCGACAGCGTCGCGCCCATCGAGGCAGACTGGCTGGAAAAGTACCGCATCCAAGACGGCACACCTTGCTTCAACGTGTCCTCGCTGCACCGGTTCGAGCCGGGCCTGATCGACGTCGACCGGCTGGAGAAGGCGCTCAACAGCGTGCTCCGGAGACACCCCGTCCTCAGGGGTACGTACCTATCCGGCGGGAGCCGGAGGAGGCCCGAACACCGCCGCGTCCTGACGCCGCACTCCCCGCGTGTCCAGCGACTGCGCGTCCTGGACGTCTGGGCTGAGCTGAACCGTCCCTTCGACTTTGGCCAGCTGCACCAGGAGCACCCCGTGCGCGTGTTCCTCACTGATGACGCGTTCCTCGTGGTCATGAGCCACATCGTCGCCGACTACACGGCCCTGGCCACGGTCCTGCGAGAGGCCTCGGCACTTTACCTTGGTAAGGAGCTGCCCGCTCTGCCTGCCGACGACGACGACGCGGCGTACACGTACCCGCCTCGGCAGCTGTGCGGCATGGACTTGACCGAGGATCTGAAGGAGTACTGGCTGTCAACCCTGGCCGACCTCCCTACGCCCCCCGGCATCCTCTCCAGCGCCCCGCGGAGGACGAGCTACCGGGGCCGGTCGGTCGTGTTCGGGTTTGAAGAGGCCATCAGCCGCCAGATTCTGGCGTTCCGGTCGAGCCAAACTGTAAGTGTAAGCCTGCAGCACGTCGCCATGGCCGCCGTTGCTCTCGGCCTCGTCGCCGGCGAGCAGCACAATGCCGGCACCCATGTCGATGTCGTGATGGGCGTGCCGCACATCAACCGCAGCACCGCCGAGCAGATGGACACGGTCGGCCTGTTCCTGCAGCCCCTCCCCGTCCGCATCAGGCACGCCGGCGACACGTCCGGAAACATGCCCGCATCGCTGCTGACGGAGGTGCAGCAGTCGAAGCAGGCCGCACTCGCGCGCGGGATCCCGTGGCACCAGCTCCTGGACCTCGCCGGCTGCACACCCGACTACCCCGACCACCCGCTCTTTGACGTCATGGTCTCCTTTCACGAGCCGCAGATGGTCCAGCAGCTCCGGATGGACATTCAGACCCTGCAGCCTTGCTTCGGGTGGTCCTCTGGGGCCAAGTTCAAGGTCATGTGCGAGTTTACGGCCGTCGCGGACGACTGTGTCCTTCTACGCGTCGAGTACGACGACGGGTGTATAAGTCAACAGGAGGACCTGTACGGGTTCGTCCGGGACGTCGCGGCAGCCATGGCCGCGTTGACCAGCACTCCAAATCCCATGTCGAGTCCCGGCGGGGATGCGCAGGGCCCGGAAAACAGTCCACAGCTCCAACGACATGGCCGCCTCCGGGGGACGTTTTGGGACGAAAGGGCTCTCTTGGGTAAGAGGATTTCAGACTGGCCGCCCCGAAACGCCGCCACATGGAAGGAGGACGACACCAACAAAGCAGACTGATAGACGCAGGATTCATAGCCTCCAAAATGAGACTCGGTCATTACCCCCCCTGCCTTCTCTGCAGCTTGCTTGCCACTCGTGCATCTCCATATCGTGTTAGTCGACATGACCAATGTCGGAGTCAACCTAGGACCTTGGCCGCCGGCCGGCTACTTGACGGCATCCGAGGCGAGTGTCTGGTCACAACACCCTACCGGAGCCCGATGGCGGCCAGCGGTCTGGTATGTTGTCTCTGGTGGTGCTGGCCCGTGGTTTCTCACTCTTACCCCCTCTCACTTACTCTTACTTTCCATCTCAGTCACTCTTACTCCCCCTCTAACTCACTCTCTCTTACTCAAACACTCTTACTCTTCATCTCACTTATTCTCTGTCTCTGAGCAGACACAGTGTTGAGGGCTTGGGGCACAGCTTGTCGCCATGTCTGCCGACTCTGCGTCGTCACACGTCTCGTCCCGTATGCGGGACGTCATCTTGTCCATCTCGCCACGCATCGACGCCGCCCTGGCCACAAAGTCAGCATGTATAGACCTCGCAACGGCAGAGAACTGGCTGCTGCGATCGGAGCTCCGCAACATGTACTCGGCCAGCATCGCCGGGCACATTGAGGAAAAGGCAAGCTTCGTCGCCCCGCCTCCTGTCCCTGCTCTGGCTTGATCCTTCTGACGAGTAGGCGGTGGCAACGCAGACCCTTTCCTACCCGGGCAGTATCCTCGGCGACGCCGATCTGCTGGCGGCTTTTGCCGACTTCTTCCGGACCTACTTCCGGCCCCGCGTGGATGTGACGCCGTCCCAGGTCGTGGTGGCTCCGGGGGCCACGCACTGCCTCGACGCGCTGCTGACCACAATCTGCGACGAGGGCGACTCGGTGCTCGTCCCGGTGCCTCACTGGAGTTAGTAGAACCTCCGTGCCCGCACCTCGTATGTAGACCACTACTAGGCAGATCGCTGACATTGGCCCCCGGACTGCAGACGGCTTCGCTCTCCACTTCCAACTGCGGCCCCGCGTCAAAATTGTTCCCGTGGTCCCCGAGTGGACGGCTGCACGGCTGGACGGTTCCCCCCGACCGCTGTTCGGTAGCCTCGTGCCCGCTCTGCGGCGCGCGATGGACGGCGTCGCCGACAAGACGAGGGTCAAGGCCCTGGTCATGACGAACCCCAACAACCCCCTGGGTCAGTGCTACCCGGAGGGAGTTCTCCGGGAGGCCCTCAACTTTTGCCGCGACGCCGGTCTGCACTACATCTCGGACGAGCTCTATGCTCTCAGCCAGCTCGGCACAGGCAGCGGCTTCGTCTCGGCGCTGAGCCTCGACGCCCGCCGCAGGCCCTCGGACATGGAGGGTGCCGTCGACGTGGTCTCTGGCTCGGGTCCGGGTTCCGACTCGGATACCGCCACGACCACTTCTTGGACCGCCCGGGACATCAACGTAAACGCGAAGCGAAGGCTTGACGCGCCCCCTTCCCCGGCGACGGCCAAGAGGGCGAAACGGAACGACCAAGGGCGGCCGGACGCCCTCGTTCACGTTATCTGGAGCACCGGCAAGGATGTGTGCTCGAGCGGAGTGCGCATCGCAAGTCTCTCCTCCCCCCCCCCCCCCCCACTGACGTTTCGGTGTGTTGCGTGCGGCCCCTCTGACAATCTTCTAGGCGGCGCTCGTCAGCCAGTCCCGAGAGGCCGGGCTGATTCTCAAGTCGGTCGGTCTCTTGTCCAGCATGCACGTGTCCTCGCTGAGCTCGCTGGCCACGACGCGCCTCCTCCGCTCGCCAGCCTTTCCCGGCCTTGTTGCTACGCTTTCGCGCAGGCTGGCACGCGCCCATGCCGTCGCCCACGCTCGGTTTCGCCGGTGGGCGGTGCCCTTCTTCCCGGCCGACGCCGGCCCCTTTGTCGTCGTGCGTCTGGGGCCGCGGGCCGCTGGGGCAGATATCATGGCGAGGCTGCGGTCGGCGCAGGTCACCGTGGCCGAGGCGCATAGTTTTGGCGGCGGCTGGTGTGATGCCGACGACGGCTTCTGGGTGCGGCTGACCGTGGCCGTGCCGCCGGCGGTGCTGTGGGACGGACTGAATCAGATCGGGTTCGCGCTGGGGTATTCTCGCGTAAGGTAAGGAACTGTTTTTATAAGCATATGATACATGGGGAAACAACAGGCATCTTGTTGAGTAGTGGTACTATAGTTGGGACGTTCGGACTTGAGCTGGGGTGGTAACAGATTCCAGTGGTTAGTTAGAAAGGAATTATTTAGTACTTTATATAACAGAGAAGAGTTGCAATACTACTCTTCTCAAGTGTCTAAGTCACAAGTACAGCCAGGACAATAGTGATGATAGACTCCAAATACTTCTACTTGTAGATTAAAACTCCAACTTAAGTAAGATTTGCCTTGTTTTTTATCAGTCCAACAGCAACCAGCTACCACCTAATCCCAATCCCAACTCAGTTGAATTGTTGAACGCAACGCTTCACCCCAATAACTACCTCTACCTACACCTTCACACCCAACCCCCTTTACTCGATTTCAGCCAGCTCCGCTCCGAGCTGAAAGGCTAGTCCAGCGGCCGTCACCGTGCCCATGGCGACCGCCTGCGACACCGCCTTGATGGGCGTCGCGCAGTCCCCCGCCGCAAACACCCCTCGGACCGACGTCTCGTAGAATGGCTGCTTGACCATGATGTCACCGCTCGCCTGGAGCTCTAGGCCCAGCTGCTCCGCAAAGGGACCCCGTGGCTTAGCAGTGGGCTGGTGGGCGATGAAGCCCTCGGTGACGCTCTGGCCGCCCTCGAAGGCGATGGTGACATGTCCATGTCCATGCCCGTGGTCGTGTGCCGACCTGGCCTCGTCGCCAGCCTGGCCGGGAGACGGCCATCGCAAGCCCCACGATCTTGCGGTCGTCCACGCTGATGCGCCCGTCTCGCGCGTCTCGATCCGTCTCCAGGAGCCTCTTGAGCTCCGCGGCGAGCTCCGAGTCGGCATTGGTGTACAAGGTGACCTTTTCCGTAAGGCGACGCGCCATGCGCGAGAGGTGCAGGGCCATGGCCGGGCTGCCGGCATGCGGGCCGACGCAGAGGACACCGGAGGAGGGAAGGCCGCGGTCTTCATAGCCGTGGCAGAAGAGGCAGTGGAATCTGGGCCGCCGTGTTAGTAGAGGGCAGCACATCCATCAGATCAGAGCCAGGCGTGGTAGCTAGCAGGTCAGCACTTACATCCCCTTTCCCCAGCACTCCGTATACCCCGGTATGCTCAGAAACTGATCCTCCGACCCCTGTGCGAGTACCAGCTTCCTCCCCAACCAGGGCCGTCCCTGTGCGTCCGTTACTTGGAACCCGCCTTCGCTGGTCTCCTCTACCAACGTGATGCTAGTATCCTCGAACTGGATCGTCCTGTACCGACTTAGAAGATCATCCTTGGCCTTGGTCCGGAAGGCACCAGGGGCCTGGTGGTCCCAGCCCGGGAAGTTGTGCATGTGTGCGGAGTGTGCGTTCCTAAAACTGTCGTCGCTGAAGACCACGGCGTGATAGAGCTGACGGGCCAGCCCTGCTGCCGTAGCCAGGCCTGCGGGGCCGGCACCAATGACTAGGACGTCGAAAAGGGGCGTAGTAGACATGGCGGTGGTTCCTCGTCCTTGGCTGCGGTTGCTTGTTCGACCCTGGGGGTAGACCCGATCTTGTGAAGAGTCTGAGGCCTTTAGAAGTGGCATGCCGTCCCGTTGCGACTTGAGTTGGTCCGACCGAGTCCGGCACGTTACCTGCATCTACTTACCTTCTCCAGCGTGTCTCAGTTTCAGGGCTCCGGGGCGGTCCGCAGTGATCCGCAGTTGTCCGCATATATAGGCCAGAGGCCGGACGGACCCCGACGTAGGCATACAGACCCGGCCCGGCGCAGTCCGGGGCAATACCCGCACGTTCGGTCCATGAATTGAACCTAGACAAAGAAAGGAACATAGGCCCGGGCTAGCCCACGCAGCAGAGGCAATACAGTGTCTTACATGGAGGTCAACTGCTGCTCTTATACCGCCAGCCATCAAGTCCGTCCGTCACGGGCCTCATGGCGCAACATTGGAGATACACACAAAAATCACATGCAGGCGGCATTCTCGTTTCCCGGAATGCAATCAACATCGGACTTGGACTCGGCCGACGCCATGTCTCCTCTCCACTCGCACTCGCAGGGTGGCCGCCGCTCCCAAGCCTTAATACGCAACACGCTTGTCACGCTCGAGGCCTCGCTCCAGGCCTTTGACGAACTCTTATCCGATCCCGAGACGGACGCCTTGATGTCCCAGTCGCTGCACAGCGACACGGCCCTGCCAGACAGCGAGTTGCTGCAGACGTCGCAGCGAATCGTAGATCTCCTGAGCTCGATCGAGCACAGGCTGGAGCCGGCGTCTCTGAGACTGACCGACTATTTCCTCGGTGAACTCAGCTCCCTCGACGGCGCGCCTACATGAATGAGGTGGCTGACTGACTGGTTGGACCTTTAGGATATACGACGACCAAATGCCTGGTCACGGCCGTGCAGCTGAATGTTGCCGACCACCTCGCCTCCGGGCCCCTGTCCCTGGACGATCTGGCCGGTATGGCCCGGGCAGATCCGCAGAGACTTGGGCAAATTCTTCGCCCGCTCTACACCTCCAACATCTTCAGCTACGACGAAGAGACTGGTCTGTACCGCAACAATCGCGTGTCCGAGCTGATCCGCGCCGGCCATTGGACTCAGTGGCGGAACTGGGTCGAACTTTACGGCAACCAGTTCTACGACATCGCGGCTGGGATTCCTCAGGCCGTGGGTGCCGACCGCGGCACTCGGTCCGCCGCCCAGCATGTCTTCGACACGGACGACGACATGTTCACCTACTTCCAGTCGCGCGGTTGGGTGCCGCAGCTGCACAGGACTCTCGGGGCCGGCGCCGCCGCCATGGCCCCGGGCATCCTGGCCGACTACCCGTGGCATGAGCTGGCCGGCACGACCGTCATGGACATTGGCGGCGGCGGCGGCGCGCTGATCGCCTCGCTGCTGCGCGCCCATCCGACCATGCAGGGCGGCATCTTCGACCTCCCCAGCGTCATCGACCACGTCCGGCCGATGCTCGGGCCCGGCGGCCAGCTGGAAGACGTCGGCCCCCGACTCGCCCGTCTCGTCGGAGGCGATTTCCTCAAGGAGGTGCCGCCATCCCCAGCCTACATCATGAAGTGGGTCATTCACGACTGGAGCGACGCCGATGCCTCGCTGATCCTCCGGAACATCCGTGCCGCCATCCGGGTCCAGCCTGCTGGGCCCGGCGGCGGCGGCGGCCCCGAGACCGAGAGCCGCCTGGTGGTCCTCGAGTCGGTGCTGTCGGACCGGAGGAGCGGCCGGCTCTCCGTGTACGGGGACATCAACATGATGATGACCGCCAAGGGCCACGAGCGGCCCGAGAAGCAGTGGCGGGCGCTCGCGGCGGACGCCGGCTGGGTGGTTCACAGCATTCGCCCGCTGCGCAACGCGTGGGTCCAGGCGATTGACCTCCGACCTGCAGCAGCAGCGGCAGAGGCAGAGACGGAAGCAGGAGTAGAAGCAGAGGCAGAGACGAAGATAGGAGCAGAAACAGATGCAGAGACGGAGACAGAGACAGGAGAAGGAGTAGAAAAGGTGACAGCAGCGTTCCCCGAGGCCGACGTTGTCCACGGCGATGTCGAGGCCGACAGCGGCCGCGTCGTGATTCACATCATCAAAGGTAAGTGACGCTGGCCTTTTTCCGACGCATCTCGCCCGTGGCAGTCGTGCCCTCTGGACCGCACGCTGAGACTTCTCAACCAGCCGACCAAACGTCCTACATCAACTACATCAAGCCCTTGATCTTGGCCATGGAGCTGGAAGCGCCACACGTCCTCTCCGTCATCGACACCAAGGACGAATGGTACTTCAGCGTCCACCCACAGCGCATGGTGCCGGCCCTCAAAGACCGGGACCCCTCGACGGGAGAGAGGGTCATCGTGTTCGAGTCGACGGCCTGCCTGCAGTATCTGTGCGAGCGCTTCGACAAGGCCGGCGCCTGGTCCGGTCGCACGGCAGCCGAGAAGGGCAGCGTCATGGCATGGACGGCCTACCAGACGGCGGCCCTCGGGTGAGTCTTCATGTTGGCCATCGGCGCCGTCTCCTTCTCAAACGAACTCGACGCAAGCTCATCGTTTCCCATGTGCACGCAGGCCGACTGCCAAGTACTGGCTCTACTTCCTGCGAGGATACCCCAACCGGCAGAACCCGACGCCGCTGCCCAAGACTATTGAGCAGTAGGTCGCTCGCTCGCATCTCAAAACGTGTGTGGCTCGAACCGGCGCTGACAAGTCCACCTCCTCCGCAGGCTGCACAAGGACACCGTCCGACAGTGGGACATTCTGGAGAAGCGGTTATCGGAACCCGGACAGGCCTACATCGCCCTGAAAGACCGGCCCAGCATTGCCGACCTCTCCTACCTGCCCTTCTCCATGCCCTACATGTTTTCCCTCTTCTCCGTCAAGATCGATGACTGGCCGAGCATCCATAAGTGGTCGCGGGACATGCTGTCACGCCCGGCGGTCAAGGCAGTACTGGAGCGGGCGCCCACGCTGGGCCACGGACCAGACTCGGAGTGAAGAAGTGTCCAAGGAAGTCGGATGCCGCGTTTGAGGTCTGGGTAGACTCTAGTTTTGCATCTCCCATATACACGTCGTACCTACATCCGGGATTTCCGTAGAGGTAGCCCATCTGCCCGCCCGCTGCAATGGGAACAAGAACGTGAGTGACATCGGACTCTCCATGTCCCCGGCGCAGACATGTAACTTTTCCGGAATCCCCTTTCGGAACGGGTAGGACACTGGCACGACGATTTCAGTTCGCCGATTCTCGATGGATGCCATTTGAAGTGAGCCGGGGCGCAGCAGTACATATCCCGGGCACTGGCCTCGGGGACCCCGAGGTCAGGCGTGGTGGGGCCCGGGCGGGCCGTCGTGTCGGACCGCAGGAAGCCGGCGCCGAATGCGCGGCTTCCAACGCACGCAGCGCAGGCCAGGAAGAGAGCCCATTTGCGTCTTTGTTATTAAGTACCACATTGTGCGTGAGGTCGGAGCGTGGCCGGGCAAGAAAGCAACGAAGGAAGCGACACAGCTACCTGGCCTCCGGAGCCATTGACTGAACCCGAGGGCCATAGCACCAGCAACCTTTCCTACGCACCACTGGAATACACAACGTCGCTCGCTCAGGATGAATGCCATCAAAGGCTTTCTGTACATCGACCTGCCCGCGAAGCTTCACGCTGCGTTGGCCACCGCTGAAGGTGACGGCGGTGGTGGCGGCACTTTGATCTCCCACGTTACGGCGGCATTCGATGACTGGAGTGCGGCCAACGCCGCATGGGCGGTGGGCGGCGCATGGCTTCTCTGGGTGAGAACTACACGGCCCCGTCCTGATGATATCTGCAACTCCGCGGGCACTGACCGATGGATGGATGGCTCGACGTTTCTCAGCAACTCTGGGGGTACACATACAACGTATTCTTCCATCCCTGCTCCAAGTTTCCCGGGCCGGTCTTGTTTGGCATGAGTCAAGTGCCCAATCTGTACTATTCCTGGCTCGGGACCAAGCACCTCAAGGTCATGGAACTGCATAAGAAATACGGTATGTTGGGCCCAGACCCAGACCGGTCCCCCCAACTTGGCCGCCACCGGCGGACTGTTTGGCTGACATGAAGGTGTTCAGGCGACGCTGTCCGGATAGCTCCGGCCTTCATATCGATTCAGACACCCAGTGCCGTCAAAGGTTCGTCTTTCTTGGGCCAGCGCGGGCTGTCGAGTGTCTTTACAAGTGTTACATGATCATTGATAACCTCGTACACATATGCAGCACTGTACGAGACAGGCTCGCGGTTTGAGAAGGGCATGTTCTACACACGAGGCCCGATCAAAAAGCAAGCCTTGATTGTACGTCCCGCACGCCCCGCCGACCCTGCGGCATCTCCCACGGGCTACCTAGTCGGTGCTCACGTACTTATTAACCCGTAGAGCATTGCGTCGGCCACCGAGAAACACGTCCACGCGCGCAAGAAGCGGCTCATCTCCCACGCCTTCAGCGACGCCGCGCTCCGCTCGTACGAAGGCATCCTGGCGGACAAGGTCGGGCTGCTGTGCCGCCAGCTCCAGGACGCCGGCAGCTTCGACGGCGAGTTCAAGAACATGTCGCGATGGTTCTCTTACCTGACCTACGACGTCATGGGCAAGCTGGTCTTCGACCACGAGTACAACATGCTGACCAGCGACGAGGACCACTTCATCCTCGATGTCATTGACGCCTTCCAGCACGGGCAGGTCATCCTGGGCACGGTGCCGCGGATCGAGCAATGGGGCCTGGCACCCCTGCTGTTCGTCAAGGTCATGTCGAGCATCATGAAGTTTAGGAAATACGTCGACGGCCAGGTCGCCCAGCGCATCGCCGACGAGAAGGCGGGCAGTGGATCGGACGACATCTTTAGGCTTCTCTTGAACCACCGCGACACGGTAACCGGCGAGAAAATGGACTTCAAGGAGCTGTCCGACGAGGCGGTGGTGCTGATCATTGCCGGTGCGTTCCTTTTTTGACTTCCATGTCCCGACTAACGAGGGGATCCTGTTGTAGCCAGCGATACTACGGTGACTGCTCTGGCTGCCAGCTGCTTCTACTTTGCTCGGTACCCCGAATGCTACCGCAAGGTCCAGGCAGAGGTCCGAGATGCATTTTCCAGCCCCGACGGCATCAAGAATGGGCCCAAGATGATGGGCTGCCGGTACCTGCGCGCATGTGTCGAGGAGGCCCTCCGGATGTGCCCCGTGGTCCCGGGCCACCTGCCCCGGGAGACGCCGGTCGACGCTCTTGTCGACGGCCATGTCGTCCCCGCCAGGGCGTACGTCGGCGTGCCCGGCTGGAGCATGCACCGCCACGAGGCCTACTTTCCCGATGCCACCGTCTTCAGGCCGGAGCGGTGGCTGGAGGGGACCGACGACGACCTCGCCCGCCTTCGGTCGGTGCACTTCCCCTTCAGCAAGGGGCCCCGCGCCTGCATCGGCAAGAACCTGGCCTACAACACAGTCTACCTGACCCTGTCCCGCATCGCCCACGTGTACGATATCGAATCACGGGATCCCCTGCCGCTCGAGTTCCATGTCAAGGACCACTTTGCGGCTGGGGGGAAGGAAGGGCCCTATTTGAAGTTCACCCCAGCCGTGGCTCGATGAAGTGTGCAGGACGAGAACAGCAGGCTCAAGAAATGGACTCAAGACAAGATACCTACGGGAATGTATTCGGGTGTTGCCAACCCCCCCTCCCGGGCCTGGAATGCAGTCGAGCTCCGGCATGAGCAGACGTCGTTGTCTGCTCCTGTCTGGGTAATTCTAGATTTGTAGATTTGTTTATAGCCGAGGCAGACAGATAGGAGAGCCTCGTCGACTCGGACCATGTGTCCGCAGCAAACCGCCTGCTGCCCATACTATTGTCGTTGGTGTAACTCGGGTACGACGCCTGACTCTTCCCGAGAACCGCCTGGAGTGGGAACTTGGCCGAGTACGGAGCCGGATCCGGTACCAGGATGTGACAGTGACCACCCTCCCCTTCCCGTATTGCTGTCATCAAGCTGGCACGGAGCCTAAGCCTGCCATTTGGTTCAGCGGCCCGTTGCTCTCCATCATCGGTCAGCTGCTCTCAACCGTGTGTCTATCGGCCTCCGAGGCACGATGGCCCCCTTGGGCCCCCTGCTGCCGCCCCGTCCGCTTGGTCTGGGATCTATCAGATTCCGGCCGGACCATCGACTACACTTGGTGGACCAACGCAAGCCACTCGTTCATCTGCCGACATTCTTCGTAAGAGGGACCACATCACCTCGCCAGCGTGCCTCGCGCCGAGCAGACGAGGCGGGCATTTCACGATAGGGGGGGAAGATGTGTTTGTGGCATGATATGGTCGACGCAAGGGTGGCACACCAACGGCTCGCTGTGGTGAAGGTGTGCCGCAAAACTGCTCAATCATGCTCGCTGCAGCTGCGTAGAAAAGAAAAGGCCCCTTGGTACCTGTTCTGTCTCCATGTCGGTCGGCTCGTATACATTGGCAATACTACCTGCCATCTCTCCTGCATACTACGCACACTCCCGGCGGACAGGCGCTGCTGCAGGGTGAATCGGTGGCTCGGATCGACACCCTCGCAGTCTTCTTAGTCCTCTCCTCTCCTTGAACCTCACATCGATATCCACTCCCATTCCTGAGACGACGACGACGACGACGACGACGACGGGGACGACAAAACCAAAACTCGGAGGAAGAAGAAGAGGAAGAATAAGAACGGCGCATGCTACGGGGTATCCGTTGTTGCTTCCACGAGTGAACAACAATGACGACCACGGCCTCGGGCGTGGAGTCGGACGAAAAGTCGAGCCCCGGGCTCGGCCACCCCCGGGCCGCGGTCCGGGACATGGAGACGACGGACCCTGGCGGCCTGCCCATCGGCGTCGCGAGGATGTCGGCCATGTCCAGCCATCTCTCCCGGCGGTCCCGCGTGGCCATCTTCGCGTCCGTCTTCCTCGTCGGCTCCGCGTACGGGCTGGCCTCGACCCTCACGGGCGTCTACCAGGCGTACGCGACCGCCTCCTTCCGGGCGCACTCGCTGCTGGCCACCTCCAAAACGCTGCGCGTCGTCTTCGCCATCGCCGCGCAGCCGGCCGCCGCCAAGCTCACCGACGCGCTCGGCCGCCTCGAGATCGTCTGGCTGTGCGCCCTGTTCTTCGTCGCCGGCCTCGTCGTCCAGGCCACCTCCGGCGGCGTCGTCGGCTTCGTGGCCGGCGCCGTCCTGCAGCAGGTCGGCCTGTCCACGACGCAGGTCATGGTCGAGGTGATCGTCGCCGACCTCAGCTCGACCCGGCTCCGCCTCTTCTGCTACACGATCCCCAACCTGCACTTCGTCTTCACCATCTGGCTCTCGGGCGACATCTCCGCCTCGACGCTGTCGCACTCGTCGTGGCGGTGGGGCATCGGCATGTGGCCCATCGTCTACGTCGCCTGTCTCGTCCCCTTCGTCGCCGTGTTCAAGCTGGGCGAGCGCAGCGCCCGCAAGAACGGGGCTCCCGTGCTCGAGGCCGACGACTGGCGCGTGGTCCTGAAGCGGCTGTTCTGGCAGATCGATGCCGTCGGTCTCGTCCTGGTCATGGCCATCCTGGCCCTCATCCTCGCCCCCGTCAGTCTCGCGGGCGGCGTGTCGAGCAAGTGGGGGAGCCCCGGCATCATTGCCCCCATCGTCGTCGGCGTCGTGCTGGTGCCGGCCTTCGTCTTCTGGGAGATGCGAGCACCGCACCCGCTGCTGCCCTTTGAGCGCATGCGTGACCGGTCCGTCTGGGGCGCCCTTGGCGTCGGCGTCTTCTTCAACTTTGCCGTGGCCATGCAGCGCGGCTTTCTCTACACCGTTCTGGTCGTCGCCTTTGACTTTTCGGTCAAGGAGGCCACGCGCATCAGCACCGTCTACAGCTTCATGTCCTTCGCCTGCGGTCCGCTCGTCGGCCTGGCCGTCTACTGTGTCCGGCGGCTCCGGCCCTTCATCCTCTTCGGCGTCGTCGTCTTCACCGTGGCCTTTGGCCTCCTCGTCCGCTACCGCGGCGGTCAGGGCACCGACAACAAGGCCGGCGTCGTCGCGGGCCAGGTTCTGCTCGGTCTCGGCGCCTCCTTCTTCGGTTTCGCGGTCACGGTCGCCATGCAGGTCACCCTCAAGCACGAGCACGTGGCCGTCATGATTGCCCTCTTCTTCTCGTTCCAGCTCATCGGCAACGCGCTGGGCAACAGTGTCTCCGGGTCCATCTGGAGCCAGGTCTTGCCCCGGCAGCTCACCCAGAGGCTCGGCAACCAGACCCAGGCCATGCAGGCCTTTGCCAGCCCTTTCGTCATGGCCGCGCAGTTCCCCGTCGGCACGCCGACCAGGTCTGCCATTGTCGAGAGCTACCAGTACGTCCAGAGGATTCTCTGCGCCGTTGGCCTCGGCCTCTGCCTCCCGACCATTGCCTTTGCCGCAGTCATCCGCAATCCCGAGCTCAATGACGAGCAGACACTGGCTGTCAGCGACGAAGACAAGCGTGACGGCCACTTCCATGGTGGAGGCACGACAGTCGAACAGAAGTAGCCTACTCGGGTCAGGTTTTGCCAGCCCCGAGGGCACTTCGGAGGCGTGGCAGACACGCAAACGTTTGCTATCAGATGGGATCAACGGTACCTACCTACGCTCAACGACACAATTTCCAAGTGACGGCTCGATCGCTCGCTTGCAAGTAGTCTTCGCTATCAACGCTGTTCTTAATACTATTTGCCGTTCTCGATCCTACCCTTCACAAGTTTGCTGCTTCACCGGTCGTGCACCCCCGCCAAGTCCGACCACTTGACTAGACACAACATAAAGGTACTAGATTTGAGCTCTGCCAGGCCCAAAGGGCCACATGTTACGTAGGGTTGGGTAGTCCGCAGACTGTGCAAACGGTCTTATTCTCGGACTGTGAGGTGGGCGTGTAGAGAAAGCAAGACCCGCGCCGCTACCACACCCCGTTCTCCTCCTCCTCTGCCCAACGAGCCAGCTTGCCCTCCAGCTTCCAGCCTCGGATGGTCTTGATGGACTCGGCGACCATGTTCTTGGCCAAACCTCTATAGTTGGTCATGATATCCCTGGCCTCCACGCTGCCCGGCTCGGGGGCCTTGTCTCCCATGAGGAGCTCGTAGTACAACGTCAAGTGCGGCCGCATGTCGTCGTCTTCATCGCTGGCACCGATACCATACGAGCAGACCATGGTCGTCCTGGCACCCGTGTCGCGTGTGGTGGCCGAGACCTGTCGAGACGTGAGCATACGAAAGGGGGGGTGTAATGTGTGTGGTTCGGGCCTACGAGTAGATTCTTCTGCACGACGACATCCTGCACAATCTTCGTGCCGTCGTTGATGTGGACGGCGCCGTCGCCAATGTCAATTACCCTCACAAACTTGGCACTGTTGCCGGACGTGACCTCGCAGCTGCGGACAAAGGGCCCAAAGTCCCCCGGGTACCGCGCACCGCGCCGGACCCCTTGCCACAGCTCCGACAAGGTCAGTTTTTCGGCCTCATCAGCACCTTGGTTGGCTGCAATGGTGTAGAACACGTTGTAGGAGAAGCTTTTCTTGGCGTCGGACATGACGGCCGGTTAGGTCGACGGTGTGTGCGAGAGAGGGAGAGAGAGAGAGAGCAGTAGCAACAGTAATGAATTGAGTAGAGTGCGTCTCGTGTTTTCTCGAGACAGGGCTCCAATATAAGACCTGCCTATTCTGAACCGTGACACTTTTACCGCAGAGGTCAAACAGACATCCATTCTCGAAGGCGTCATGGCTCTCGGCCGGTGATGATCATCCCCGGATCGGGCCGTTCGGTTCGAGAATGGCGAGAGACCGGACCGGACGCACACCCTGAAGAGACCGGGGTGTCAGTCCGATGAGTTCGAGCTGTACGTACATGTACTCGGACAGCCAATGAAAGACGTACGGGATGGCATCGGTCGCCGCGCCGCCGGGGTGCATCGAGGTCGAGATGACGGGGATGTCCCTCGCGTCCAGCCGGCGCTGCAGCTCCTTTGCAAAGAGCACGTTGGCGAGCTTGGCCAGCGCGTAGCGCGGCATGTCGATCCGGAATGCGAGCACGCCAAGGAGCCAGGTCTGGAAGTTGTTGAAGGTCCTGTTCTCGGCCAAGAACGTCGGGCTGGCGAACCCGGTGTCCAGGTCGCCGGGGACTGCGCTGATGATGGCGGAGGAGAGCTTGGGGCGTGGCGGGGACGGACGTCAGCTCGGTCCGGTCCGGTCAAGTCTGTGCCTCCTCACCCCCGGGGGACAAAGTTTCGGGGGACTGGAGTCGGACTCACCGTTACCACCCGGACGTCTGCGCCCTCCATCTGCGTGGTCTTGCTGAGGAGAGGTAGCAGCCCCAGAGTCAAAGCAAAGTGTCCGACATGGCTATGTCGCGTCAGCCATCCCGCGTTGGGTGCGGCCGGGGAAGGCCTCGGAAGAACCTACCACACAGCCATGGTGAGATCCCAGCCTGCTCGATTCAGCTCCTGTCTATCCGTCGCAAGTCCGGCATTGTTGACTGCGAAATTGGAACTCGAGTCAGTACGTACTATACCGTGGGCTCAGCTGGGCGAGGGCAGACGGCGTGGCGTCTGGACGTACTGAGGATATCCAGCCGCGATTCCTGCGTTGTCATGTCGTCGACGGCCCTCGTGACGGATTCCGGATCGCCCAAGTCCAGAGGCAACCAGAGGACCTGGTCTGCCGACAGTCCCAGCCTCTCCTCGTGGAGCCTTTCGATGGCCGCTTGCGACCTGGCCCCGGATCGACATGCCATGTAGAGCTTGGCGCCCCTCGATGCCAGACTCCTCACGGTTGCGAGACCGATCCCGGTGCTTGCAGAAATCGTTCCGTTAGCAGTCTCGAATGCCCCGCCAAGATTGTGACTAGAGTCTGTCTGCTCACTTGCCGCCCGTCACCAAGGCGATCTTGCCCCTGAGATCCAGCTGCTCGGCCATGGCCAACGCGTGCTCGTTCCGGATGGTTGTCTGGGTAGATATTTGATGCTTCTTTTCAGAAAAAAGGGCCGCGTTCCTTTCCGCGTTCGAACTGCTAGGTGACATTCCAAATATAATCCTGGGCAAACGTCCTGCTTTTGTCTTCATCATCGTGGCCCGAAGCGCACCGATAGATCCATGTCGAACATCCCGGTTCCGCGAGGGCCACGTCGGTGTCTTGAGCGGAGCGGACGGTGTCGCCGCACGGCCACTCGGACCCCGGTCGACTCGTTGCCTCCGTGGCGGCCCTCGGGTTAAGACGAGGAGACCAAAACATGCGATCAATCCATGTTGGGCAATTAATGCCCACAAGGCTTTGCGAAGGTGCCGTCTGAACTAGAGGACGAAAGGATATCATTATGTTGGAAAAACTTGGACGGTACGGTCAGGTCAGGATGCACGACAAGTGGACTCTGGAGACCCATCCTACTTTGCACACAGTTTTCATGTAAAATAAATACCTCGCGGAGAACACACGCGACCTTCAGATAACCAGTCAGTCTATCTGTCCGTCCTCCGGCCCCTACCACGGCTTTCCATATCCGTCCGGTCGAGGGTACAACAAATGGCTCGAGAACAACGTTTGACCCTGACTCGAGCGAGACCCGAGACGCGCGCTCAAGGGTCCGCCCTCTTTATGCAGCGTATACAGAAATCTGGGTGCGTGATCCACGTGTCCCTCGCCCGGCTCCAGTCCTCCTTGTCCACCCATCCGAGTTCGTGGCCGAGAACCACGTGCGCCAGGGTTCTCCGGATCGTCGCGTCGGCCAGATACTTGCCCATGCACTGGCGAGGGCCGAATCCGAACCGCCAGAACTTGTAGCGCAGCTCCGAGCCGCCCTTGCCGAGGAACCGCTCCGGGCGGTACGCGGTGTTGTCCGGAGCCCAC
This sequence comes from Colletotrichum caudatum, assembly GCA_030867225.1. Lineage (NCBI taxonomy): Eukaryota > Fungi > Ascomycota > Sordariomycetes > Glomerellales > Glomerellaceae > Colletotrichum > Colletotrichum caudatum. The sequence goes on from MU846299.1 coordinate 23,181, forward strand.
GTCTCGCTGCGGATGTTGATGGCGTACGAGTCAACGACGAAGCTAGTGCCGGCCGGCACGGCGTAGCCTCCGACGACGCGGGCCGAGGGAGCGGCCTGCGGGACGCTGAAGGCGGCGAGCGGCTTGAGCCTGCTGGACTCGAGCACACAGGCGTGCAGGTAGGTGGCGTCGCTGCCGAGGTAGGCCTCCCTCGACTCCGGCGACGTGTCGGCGCTCTGCAGCTCGGCCAGGAGCCGAGCCTGGGCGTCCGGGTTGGCGGCCAGAAAGACCAGGTTCCACGAAAGGGCACCCGTGGTGACGTCCAAGTTGGCGTACAGAGACTCGTCCAGGGTCTGGAGCAGCTGCTTGTCGGTGACGTGACCCGTCTGCATCCTCTCGTACATGTCCACGACGGGCACCTTGCCGCCCTGGCCCTTGGCGAACGTGTATGCCGACTCGTTGAAGGCCCTCCACCGGCGCTGAAACTCTTCCATCTCGGCGTTGGCGAGCGTGGGCAGCCAGGAGGCCCATCGGAACCGGGCCAGGCCGCCTCGGACGACGTGGCGAAACAAACCCTCCCGCAGCGGCGCCATGCTCCTGAGCTCGCCGACGAGGTTGTCCGGGAGACGGCCGTACAGAGCCTCGCAGACGACCCAGAAGGGAAGCATCTTCAAGTCCTCGGCTGGGTGTAGGATGCCGTTCCGGACGCGCTCGGTCTGCGACAGCTCTTCAAAGTGCCGCTCCACGAGCCGCTCGATGCTCGCCGACGCCGCCGGTGACGAGGCCGCATGGAACCCAAACGGTCCCTCCACCGCGCCCCGGACCCGCCGCCAGTCCTGGCCGCTGATGAGACCGACGCACTGCCCGAGGAGACGGTCCATGTATGCGCCCGAGTTGTTGGCGGGCGCCTTGGTATGCTTGTCCGAGTCCCTGAACACCGCCGAGAGCTGGCCTGGCTCGGTCAAGACGCTGCGATGATGGCACGGAGTGAGTGTCTGCAACAACACATCGAGTCGTGGACGATGGGACAACGATTGAGGCTGGCGGGGGGGCTCACATCTCGGGCGTCATGCCGGACCATATGCGATAGACGCTCCCGTGCTTGGCCTGCCAGCGCGCCGAGTTTTCAATGCCGGACAGAAACTTGCCATCGTCTTCTTGGCCATTGGGCCACTGGTAGGGACAGGACGGGATGGATGCGAGTCCGTCGGGGGTCTGGATGGGGAACCTGTACACGAGGATGGTCTTTGCATGTCAGGCGTCAGGCCAAGTGAAGCTCGACGTGGCAAGGCTCGGCAACTCACGTTCAACAGTCTTGACAAGGCTACTCGGAGAACTTCCGGGCTGTAGCCAGGGATCAAGAGCTCCGCCAAAGCCACGAGACCAAGAACGCAGACGGCAGCTGCAATCAGGTAGAGTAGTCCGGGCAAGAAGAGCAACATGACGAGCGTGGAGACTGAAGAGATAGTCGCAAACAATTTGTTATACGTGTGGCCGCTGAAGCCCAGCAGGGGGGGGGGAGGTCGGGAGTAGATGTGTTTGTGTCTCTGCCACCGACTGGAAGCAGTGAGGCAAGCCGCAGCAGAAGATTTGCTGATGTTGTCGGAGGCCAGGTAAGATAAGGTGGGTGCGGTCCGGCACGGTACCGGACCGGACCGGAGCGAAGCCGCGGCGCCCGGTCTCCTACGGAGAAGCCTGACATGCCGGGCCGGACTGATGTCGGAAGCATCTCCTCCCTGTCCCCTCGAGCCTGTTTCCCCCATGTCCCTCCGGACAAGGACAAGGATCGATAGGGTGCATGTAAACATGTGGTATTATCAGATAAAACCCCTCTTGTCCACAGACAGAGAGATCCATGCCGCTTGACCCATCTTGGGACACCTCCTCTTCACATTCGTACACCGGACGCACGCGATCCCGCTCTTTTGCCTCCACCATGGTACAGACATTCCATTCCCCCCAGTCCCTCATGACTTGGGACGTGCGAGCTCCCCTGGCCATGGCCACACAGTCGGCCATCTCGGCGCTGCTCATCTGCACCACGCCCAAGGACGCCGTGCTCATCAGGGCAGGGGCTCTTCCGGCGCTCCTGGCCCTCGCCGTTGTCTGCGTGCGCACGGCGTCGGCCTTTTCGCTGCAAGCCATGCTGTATCTCGGCTTCGCCGTGTGCGGCTACGTCAACGTCTTCCACTGCGTCAACATGCTCTGCCTACACCCCATCGACGACGCATACGTCCGGCGCGAAATGGCCAAGTGGAAGCAGCAGTATCCGGCCGACCCCGGTCTCCTGAGCAGGGTCATCTTCACCACCGGCATGCTCTTCAGCTTCCGCGGCGTCGGCACCGCCCACGAGATCCGCAGCATGCCCAAGTTCTCCGGCGGCGTCGTGCCTACCAAGACATCTTTCCTGCTCCAGCAGGTGGCTTGGATCGCTCTCGAGTACCTGTTCATGGACTTTGTCGTCAGCCAGCCGCAGCCGCCCGAGGCGGCCGAGGCGTGGGCGCTGGGCAAGGAGTGGCTCTGGCTGCCGCTCAACCCGCACCCGGTCACCCGCGCGGATCTGACGGGCCGCGCCATCGGCACGTTCATGTCGTGGTACCTTTTCGGCCAGATGATGCTGGACATATGGTATCGCATCTTCTCTGTCGTCTGGGTTGGCCTGGGCATCTCCCCCGTCAGTCAGTGGCCGCCCATGTACGGCCCGCGCAGCCAGTGCTACTCGCTGCGCCGCTATTTCAAGTGAGTTCTTTCTCCATCTCTCTCTCCATCTCCATTTCTCTTCCGCCGACCAACGCTCACCGTGCGCAGCGTCTTTTGGCACCAGTGCCTCCGGGCTCCGCTCCAGGGCACCGCCACCTTCATCACGCGGAAGCTGCTGGGCCTGGGGCCGTCTCTGCTGCAGTCGTATCTGACCATGCTCATCGTCTTCATGCTGTCCGGCCACTTCCACATCCTGCTGGACTGGTGCTCCGACATGACGTCCTGGCGGCTGTCGGGCGCGCTGGCTTGCTTCACCCTCTTCGTCCCGACAATCATGGTCGAGGACGCCTTCCAATGGGCATGGCGCAGGCTCAAGACAAAGGCAGGCCTCGGCGCCGACGATTTGAGGCTCGTGGAGAAGGCCTTTGGCTTCGTGTGGACCTTTTTGGCCTTGGCCGTGGTCACCCCCGTCTTCAACTATCCCCTCCAGCGCGTCCCGACCAAGAGCAACCCGCAGTATGTTGTTCCTTGGAGCTTCTTCGGGCCTGATTACGGAGGCACTTTGAGCGAGTAGCGGCTAGTCGCAGCAACGCGTCGAGCCCTCGAGGAGAGGCTGGAATTAGGGGGGATATACAGGGGAGGTTCAGTTAAAGCATCGGCTCTATCCGGCCACCCCTGGTGTGCTATTCGGCCATAATTTCAACTTTCTTACGAGAGGGTTCCTATAGTAGGTGAGGTAATATAAGTCACCTTCTATTGGTCACTGCAAGATATGTAATAGACTACTAAGTAAGAAATAAAGTGAACACATTTACCCTTAGGCACTCTATTGGACACTGTGAATTGACTGGGCCGTCTTTTCGGATCGACTTTTGAACTCACCAAATACCCCCCAAGCAAGGAAAAAGAAGAAGAAAAATTTGAATACATTACCAATCAAGGGCTTAGCAGTAATTCCCACTTCCCTCTTACTGAAAGCCGTCAACTGCTGGTCGACTAGGACGCCAGGGGTGGCCGGATAGAGCACCTCGTTCAGTAAGGTTGAGTGTCTGCAGGATTCGGAGGCCGAGGCGGTCGGTCCGTTGGGCCACAGATGCGCATGAATTCAAGTTGTTAATGTTAACAGAGTCGCCTGTTTGCACGTATCTACTTCGGAAGAAACCGGGGCATTGAAGTCGCCTGCCCATATGTTCATATATCTCTCCGATGTGTAGGTGTGCCGTCGTCTCACATATATTATATATTACATGCGGCGACTCTTACTAGTCTTTACGTCGTCTGTCCTCATCCTACCGAATCATCGCCACATAGACCACATCCACCTTGCGTCACGAAACCTGCCGGCGATCATGGCTTCCGAATCTCAAGAGACTTTTGGCGAGAAGAATGCCAAACACTTTGAGTAAGTTGCCCCCCCCCCACCCCCGTGTCGTTCAAGTCGGTCGCTCATCATGTCCACTCGGCAGCAAAGTCGTGCCAGGCGAGTGGCCTCAGTGGATCGTCAACCTGCAGAAACAAATTGCCGACTTTCTCGTGTCGCCCGACTTTCCCTCCTGGGCCGGCCTAGACGCCAACGCCCAAGGCGGTAAGGGACGCATGCTGGACTACGCCTGCGGAGACGGCCTCCTCTCTAAAGCCCTCAAGCCCCTGTACGCCTCTGTCATCGGCGCCGACGTCTCGGCTGCCATGCTTGACAAGTACCGCGCTACGGCCTCCAGTCTCGGCCTGTCCGACGAGGAAATGATGGGCGTCCGCGGCGACTTCATCACCGGCGCGTCACAGGCCACCGAGCCGCCGCTGCCCGAGGAGGCCCTTAGCGACTTTGACATGGTGGCTATGAGCATGGCCCTGCACCACGTCGAGGACGCGGCCGCCACGATGAGGGAGCTCGTGTCGCGGCTCAAGGTCGGAGGCAAGATTTTGATCGTGGACTGGGCGCCGCTGGACGGCAGCACGGCGGCCCAGCGGGAATACCAAGAGGAGCTGCGCAAGGACAACAAGGAAGCCATCGTCAAGGAGAGGCTGGCGGTGCATGCGGCGCGGCACACGGTCGGAAAGCCGGAGGGCTTCACCGAAGCGGAGCAGAGGTCGCTTTTTGAACAGGCCGGCTGCAAGGACTTTGCGTGGAAACTCGCCGACGAGCTGTCGTATGTAGAGCCGGTGGACGCCAAGGGCCAGTTGTACTGGTCCCTGGCCACCAAAGCCTGAGTGATGATGAGGTTCACGTAGCTAGCTACATGATGTAGTAGTAGTAGTAGTAGCATTAGCTAGCACATTGAATATTGAGGAGTATCAACTTGTTCGCGTTTCGACACCACGGCAAGTTGTCATCATAGCTGGAGTGGCTGGGGACATTGAAGATACAGTGGGCGTGTACATTTACTACTTAACAGATGAAAAGAAAACAAGATGAGAAGAAGGAAAAAAGGAAGAAGAATAAGAGGAAGAAGAAATTTGATACAATGGTCATCTGCCACCCCGAACCACGGTCACGTCACAGGCTCCTGCTCGCCCCCGATTCTCTCGGCGACGCAATCGGCGAGGTCCGTCAGCGAGGGCGCCTGGATGAGGTCCAGAACTGACAGTCCAACGCCCGTCTGTGCCGCGAGCCAGTTCCGGATCTCCACGGCCACCAGCGAGTCGACGCCATGAGCCGTCAGGTCCCTCGACACGTCAACGTCGGCCGAGCCGAACATGCGCCGCAACTCCTGGGCGAGCGCCTCCAGGATGCGGCGCGCCAGCTCCTGCGGCCCGAGGTCGCGGGGGAGCGCTTCCCTGAGCGACCAAGACTGCTCCGGGGAGGCGGCAGCTGCACTCTCGTGCCTGGCGAGGGACTTGCGCCCCTGCAGCGCGGTGAAGCGTGCGTCCGTGATCCATCCCTTGTCGAACGCGGCGCCGCTGCTGCCGCCGTGCCCGATGCCCGTGACCACCTGCGGAGGGCCGGTGCTCCGTCCGCCGGCGGCGAGTGTGTGGTCGAGGATGCTGTGCATCTCGGCCTCCTGGAGCATGACGATGCCGTTGCGCGCGAGGCGGCTCGAGATGCTGCGGTGCCCGGCCACATGGCCGACCGACTGCAGCATGCTGAGGTCGATCGTCGTGGCGGCGACGCCGCGGGACCTCGCGTGGCTTGTGAGGGCGTCCTGGTAGGCTCCCGCGGCTGTGTAGTTTGCCTGGCCCGGTGCGCCGGTGACGCCAAGCACGGAGGAGAAGATGATGAAGAAGTCGAGATGGGGAAATTGCCTCAGGAGAGCACGACTCCCCAGGACCTTGGGCCGCAGGACCGCGTGAAAGTCCTCGAGCGACAGTTGTTCAAACACGGCATCCTAGGAGTGAGTAGTTCAAGAGTCAGCACAGCACAGTACAAGACTCCGAGTTGAGAGCAGCATTCCGTATCCCGTATCCGGGGCTGACTGGGCCTACCTTTAGGACCATTGCGGCCTGGAAGATGCCACGGATCGGGGGCATGTCTGCGAAGGCCGCGCGGGCGGCGGCCAGCTGGTCCTGGTCCGAGACGTCGCACTTGACCACGCGGAAGTTGCAGCTCCCGGCCAGCTCCGCGAGGAACTCGTCGTCGCTGCGAGCGCTGCGGCTCATCACCACGAGATGCCTCGCACCACGCGCAATGGCCCATTCGCAGAGCGACCTCCCAACACCGCCGGCCCCGCCCACAAGCAAGTAAGAGGCGTCGGCCTTGAGGGCGGCGTGTCGAGGGCGGCGTGCGACCTGCGGCGTCTGCATGTTAGCGCTGGACTGGGATAGATAGATACAGAGGGGCGGCCTCAGTCGAGGGACAACGTATACAAGAGATCAAGTGCACTTACAGGCACGACATCTGCGTCCCCGACGGTCAGGGCCAAAGGAGCCTGTTCCCGTCCATGTTCCGGCGGATTCGTGTTGTCGTCGAGGATGCGAGCAGACTGGCTGATGGGAATCTCCTCGACACATGGGCGGTGGCCGAGGAGGAGGAGAAGCATGCTGGCCTGCATGGCCTGGGACACGATCCACGGCCTGCGGACCAACCACGAGCCGAGCTGCATCCTGTAGAACGCGCCGTTGACCGCCGCCGTCGCGGCTGGGCACCCGACATGGAGCATGTTCGTGTTCGTGTCCGCATCCATACCATCATCGAGCTCGATGACGCGGCCAAAGTCCCGCAGGCACTCGGAACTCTGCTCTACGAAGGCCCGCGACGGGCTGATGATGACGTCGACGCCCTCCTGACCCGTGGCAGCCCAGATCTGTTGGACGACGAGTCCCTTGCTGCAGTCCAGCACCGTTCCCGTGCTTCCGGCCAGGCCGAGCTCGTCCTCGAGCTTCTTCTTCTCGGCCCCGTCCTCCGCAGCCAGATACACCAACAGGCCCCGGACCCTGCCGTACTCGATCGCGGCCCGGCCCATCCCGACCATCGACCCGTGGACCAAGACCCTCTCCCCGCTGCTTGTCCTTGCGACGTCTTGCAGCGCGAGGTGTACCGTCACGTAGCCGGGAGCCAGGCTTGCCGCGGCCGAAAAGGCGACGTGCTCCGGGATCCTGGCCACGTGCGCGCAGTGCACCCGCATCACTGAAGCCCACCGGCTGCCCGCGATCAAGAAGCACACCCTATCCCCGGTGCCGAGTCCGTGTTCGGCGGCCAGCTTGCCCGCTCGGATGATGATACCAGCGCATCCGGTCACGCGCTCCTCGTCGGACGGGAGAGCAACGAGCCGGCTGCCGCCTCTAGGAGGGTACGGCCCTCGGGACTCCAGGCCAAAGGCCCTCGGACGTATCTCGACCTGATCGTCTGACATTTCGTCGCCGGCATCGAATCCGGAAGCCTCCTCTGTGAACAAGATTGACGGCTGCCCCTCTCCTCTGCCTCTGGCGACGTCGGCCTCGATACGCTTCTCACCCAGTAGAAAGGACTTCAACTCGGGCTCCGCCGCGTCGTCCTCTGTACCGAGACCGAGGGGGGGCATCGAGAACAGGCGCAGCACGTGGATGATCCCGCCGCGTTCGCAGAACTCCCAGTCGCGACGGGCCGGCGCCGTTGCCGCCGCGGCGGCGGCATCAAATACGGCGGCAAAGACCTCGCAGATGGCCGCTATAGTCTCTTCGCCGCACGGGGCCCGCTCGGCCGACACGTCCAGGGCGATGTATCTCTTGCTGGGCGCCTCGAGCCTCCCCGTCCGTAGCAGTCCGTGGCTCAGGCTTGCCTCTGGCACTGATGACTCCATCGCGGCCCCTCGCGTCAGCCATAGGAGGCCGTCGCAACGGGTGACCATTGTCTTCAAGCCGTGGAAGCCGTCTTCGTCGAGGTCGAGCAGGTTGGGTTGCAGCAGCTCCTCCAGGTATATGCACGTCTCGCCATGGAATGCCGTCGTCGTCGTCGTCGTCGTCAAACCAAGCTCGAGCGCTCTTATGGGCGGCTCGTAACCCAAGACGGCAGCCAGCCGCGACTGGGGGGCCTGCAGCCATGACGCAGGGAAGCGCCGAGCTGTGCAGACGAGTACCACGTGCTGCGGGTACGCAGGCGCGGCCGCGGCCGCGTTCGCGTCCCTATTGGCCGTCGAGACCATGGCGCTGAAGCTGTAGAAGTCGGCGTCCTCGCAGTCTCGGAGCTCGACGTCCAGCCCCGAGAAGCCGTTCCGCCGGAGCACCTGGTCCCAGAAGGGCACGGTGAGCGAAGGCGAGTTTACGCGCTCCGGCTCCTCGCTGAGCCACCATCCGGGCAGGAACCCAAAAGCCATGAAGACGTCGAGGGCATCTCGGGTCGTCTCGATGAGCACCAGCTTCCCCCCGGGCTTCAGGAGGCGGCGGACGTTGGTCATCGTCCGGTCCATGGCCTTGGTGGCGTGGAGGCACTGGCACGCGACAACGATGTCGTAGGACCCGGCATCGAACCCCTGGGCGACCGGGTCGGCCTCGATGTCCAGTTTCCTGAACGTCATCAGATCCCGCCACGGCTCGAACCGCTTCTGCGCGGCCTCGAAGAAGCCCTGGGAGATATCCGTGAAGTCGTAACGCTCGAACAAGGCGCCTCGGCCATCCCCGCCGCTCCCCCGCCCCAGTGCGTCGAGGATGGCTTGTGTTCCGCCGCCCGTGCCGCCACCGATCTCCAGTATTGTGGCTCGAGGGTTCTTGTGCGCGAGGAGCCTGACGAGCCGCGCCGCTTGGCCGGTCGACCGGTCCCATTTCAGGGCGCCGACGTAGTAGCGGTACAGGAGCTCCCCCTCGACCATGAGCTCCAACGGCGCAACCTCGCCCTTCATCAGAGCGGCTGCGCGGGGGCCGAGACGGCTGATCATCTCGCCGTTGACGCTCGCTGCCGCCACACGGTCGAGGAGGGCGGCCTTGTCGTCAGAGGAAACCTCGAGCCACTTGGAGCTTTCCGGCCCCAGCTCGTTCTGCGCCGCGCGTTGAAGCAGCTGCAGCATCCAGCGATGGTGCTTCTTGTGGTGCCCCGCGAGCATGTCGACGTCTTGATCCGTCAAGGCCCGGACGGCGTCGTGCACGTAGTGGAGGACCGCACGTTGGAGGTCAACCATGGCCTCCTTCTCTGAGGACGCGATCTTATGTCTCATAGACTCGACGGCGGCTCGCATAGAGCTCGCGAAGGACGGGTCCGGTGCCCATGTGACGGTGCTGCATAGGTTGCCTCGGTCTGGCCGGGCGGGAGCACCATCTAGACTCTGGTACAACAAGCCGTCCATGCGCAGCACAGCGTTCACGTTGCGCTCGCCGAAGGAGCTTGCTGCGAAAACGGTCACACCCGTGTCGAAAGACTGCACGCCGACGCGACCAGGGCGGAGGTGAGCTTCGAATACCGGACCGAGGGTGCCCTGGCGTCGCAGTGACATGCTCTTGATCGCTCGCGGGATGAATGCAGACTCGAGGGCTGATCCCAGCCCCGGCAGGACGGTGTATGCCGCCTGAAAGACCGAATCCAACGTAGCAGGGTGGAACAGATCGCTCCCCTGGTGGGGTGAAGACGGATCCGTGGATTGGAAAGTCACCACGCTGTTCTCGCGGGTCGACTCGACGGTGCTGATCTTCTGAAAGGCCGGCCCGTGGCGGATGCCGACGTTGGCCAGGGCCGTCCACAGGTCCGCCGGATCGATCCGGCGGGTTACTGTCAGGGGCTTGCGAGGCATCTCGGGGCCCGCGGCGTGATTATGGTCGGCCTCGGCCACGATCGGGACCGTGTCCAGCTTGAAAGACCCCTGGCAGTGCAGCGACCAGTCATTGTTGGCGGACACGGAGGAGACGCGGAAGTCGAGCCAGCCTGCCCAGGACGAGAGGCCTTCGCTCCGCTGCATGACCATGAGCTGGACCTCCTGTCCCTCTGCATCTGGGACTTGGATAGCGCTGAGAAACTCGACGTTGCGCAGACGGAGCTCTCGTACTCTCTCGTCCGGGAGGTATCTTCCCGCAAGCCGATACGCCGCCTCCGAGACCATGGAGATGTAGCCGGCCGCTGGGAACACGACCTTTGACCCCAAGACGTGGTCCCCCAGCCACGGCATCTCGGAGAGGCGCAAAACGTTACTCCACGTGGGCACGAACGGGTCCGAGGTGCTCTGGTACCGGCCGAGGATGTCGTGGGACCGCTCGACCTGTCTTCGCCAGGCCCTGTTGGCCCTCGGCTCCATCCAGAACCTCGCCGAGTGGTTCCAGGGGTATGTGGGCAGGTCGCTGAGAACCCGGGCTCGAGGCTCGGTGCCGCTTGGAGAGTTGACGGCCGACAAGTTGACGGGCCATCCTTTGCGCAGAAGCTCGCAGACCAGCGAATGTGTCGTCTCGATGGCGCTCTTCTTACGGACGAGGCCTGTCAGGTAGGAGATCCGCGTGCCCTCAAAGGCCGGGAGCGACAGCATGTCCTGAATCGGCCCGCCCAGCGCCCCGTGTGGTCCCAGCTCGACGACGACGTCGATCTGCTGGGCAGGGGGCCCCTCCGCGCTGCCTTTTCCCGGACGTGCCCCGACGCACATTGCGCGAAAGGACGCCTCGAACTCGACGGCGCGGAGCATGTTGTTGTTCCAGTACTCGGGCGCGGAGAGTACGTCCAGGTCCTGCAGCAGCCCTCCCGTCATCGACGACGAGAATACGACGTGTCGTGGGCCATGCCTGGGCTTCAGCACGGGGCGAAGCTGATCCATATACTTGGCCGAGATGGGCGCCATGTGATGGGAGTGAAAGGCTCCGTTGATGCGCAGGCGGCGGCAGAACACCTTGTCGCGCACGAGCATGTCCTCGAGCTCACGGACGGCCGACAGGTCGCCCGAGGCGGTGACGCTGTTCTGGCTGTTGACGCATGCGACGACGACACTGCCGCCCCGGACGCGGTCGATGTACTCCTGGACCTTCTGTCGGCTCGCCCCCACGGCGATCGTGCCGCCCCTGCCTATGATCTGGTCCGTCTCGGCAGAGAGAGCGCCGCGGAGAAAGGGAATGGCAATGGCTGAACGGGCGTCGAGGGCCCCGACGGCGTAGGCGGCCGCGACCTCGCCGCTCGAGTGGCCCGTCACAGCGCTCGGCTCGATGGCCCACGATCGCAGCAGGTCGACAAGTGCAATCTGAACAGCGCTGCAGAGCGGGAGACTGTACTCGAAGTTCTGGACGTTGCTGGTCTCCTCGTCCCGGAGCAGCTCGTCTGATGGGGGCCAGAGTCAGCATTCTCATCCATCGTAATATTACAAGTCAGGCAAGGCAAGGCTGCGGAGCACAAACCCATCAAGGACCAAGTCGCTCCCATCTCTCGGATGTGCACGCCCATCTGCTCGATGCTGGCCCGAAAGACGTCGTATCTGTGGATCAGCTCTCGCCCCATGGCATGCCACTGGGCGCCCTGTCCGTTAAAGACGAACGCCAACCGAGGCGGCTGGCCGGGAATGCGGGCTGCCGCCGGCTTGCCGCTCTCCAAGGCTTCCTGTAGGCCAAGCACGTCCCCGGAACGACAGGCTACCATCCACGGCATGACGGTGCGGCGCTCGGACAGGGTGTAAGCCAAATCACGGAGGATTTGGGGGTGCTCTTCGTTGTCTCGGAGGGAAAGATATGATCTGAGGTCGTTGACACGGCTCTGACACGAGGCTTGGTCCTTGCCGTAGAGCACAAAGACTCTGCCGTCCTGTGAGCAGTCAGCCGTCATGCAAAGCAACCTGAAAAGCAGACAACGTCTTACCGCCGAGTCTGGAGCCGGCATGGCGCCAACATGATGGCCATTGGACTTTGTGTGTTGTATTAGCGCAGACGACATCTCTTCGCCGCGGAGACCGTTCTCGCCATCCATGCCGTTTGTAAGTCTCGGGTCGTGCTCATGGACTTGTGGGCAGCCATTGACTTTAGAGTGGCCGTTGACTTTGGGATGGCCGTTGACGGCAGCAATAGAAGCCATGCCATTGCACGAGGCCAGCAGACCGGCCACGGACTCGGGACGATACTCCTCCAGGATGACGTGGGCGTTGGCGCCCCCGAATCCAAAGTTGTTGATGGATGCCCTCCGCGTCACCCCTCGTTTGGGCCACGGCCGGACCGTCGTCGGGACCTGCATGTTCCACTCCTCGAGCCTCAGCTTCGGGTTGAGCTCCTCAAAGTTGCCGTTCGGGGGCACGACGCCAGCCTCCAGGGCGCACACGACCTTGATGACACTGGCGAGGCCGCTGGCGGCCTCGGTGTGGCCAATGGCAGACTTGACGGAGCCGAGCAGGAGCGGGTCCGATCCTGGAGGACTCGCGGAGGCGATGACGTTGGCGATGGCCGCGACCTCGATCGGGTCCCCTGTCGGGGTGCCTGTGCCATGCGCCTCGACAAAGCCCGTCTCGCCGGGGTCCAGCCCGCAGCTCCGGTAGCACGCGCCCATGAGGCGCTCCTGGGCCTCCTGGCTGGGCGTGGTGATTGTCGGCGTCTTGCCGTCTTGGTTGAGGGCCGAGCCGCGGATGATGGCGCGGATGGGATCGCCCGCGGCCACCGCGTGGTCGAGCCTCTTGAGTATGACGGCTGCGATGCCGTCGCCCCGGCCGTATCCGTTGGCCCTGTGATCAAAGGAGTAGGATATGCCGTCGGGAGACAGGAATCTAGTAGAGAGAGAAGACGTTGTGAGCCTAGCACGTTCAATTCTCCGACCGCCGTTGCGACGTTACGGCCGTTGAGAGGGGCGCGGGGCCCTCTCTGTCTTAGTCTTACCCTATGGTTGACATTGACACGAAGACGTCGGGATTCAGCATCAGGTTCGCGCCCGTCACGATGGCTGATCCGGATTCCCCGGCCTGGAGACTTCGACATGCGAGATGCAGAGCCGTCAGGGTGGTGGAGCAGCCTGTGTCGATTGTCATGCTGGGGCCGCGGAGATCGTAGAAATGGGACACGCGGTTGGCGGCCATGGTCGCCGCATTGCCAGTCATGAAGTATCTCGGCAGAGTATGGGGATCACGGGCTAACGTATCGTGATAGTCCCGAACCATGCAGCCCGCGAAGACGGACGTATCGGACCCCTGGATATCTGGCAGCTTGATGCCCGCTGAACTTCTTTGTCAGCTCATCACCAGCCTAGCCGGCGCTGCTTGCCTCCGGCCGGGGATGGGGCCGGGGTTCGTAAAGACTGACCGCTCTCCATGGCTTCAAAGACGACCTCGAGAGTCATTCTGATTTGCGGATCCAGTGTCTATACGCCATGTTGGTGATCTGCACAAACTTATGAATAACGCAGGCGGGGGCGCGGAGTCTACTGACGCTGGCGACCTCTGTGCTGAGGTTGAAGAAGGACGCATCAAAGGCCCCAGGGTCCGTCCCCAAGAAGTACCCTCCGCGGACGTTCGTCTTTTGCGCAACCGGATGTTAGCACATGTTACCACAGGCGGGAGCATGTCTGGCAGGAAAGCCAGGGCTGGACGCACGGAACCAATCTTGTCCTTCTTCGGGTGCAAGATGCCATTCGTTGCGAATCTGGAATCGGGTATCTCGGACCATCCGCTTATGCCGCTCTTCAGCAGCTCCCAGAGCCTCCCGGGTCCAGTGACGTTGCCCGCAAACCGGCACCCCATGCCGATAATGGCGATGGGCATGTCCGAGGAAGTCATGTTTGTTACCGTTTCGGGAAGAGAAGAGTCGTGCCAGAGGTGTGATCAGTTCGAATTGAGGGAGGGCCTTGAGGCAGCCTCGGAAGTTGTTACTATAAGGCTGTGGCTACCTGCTGAAGACCACTCGATGCGCGATAAGTAGTACATTCTTTTTGTCTGTTGGGTCCTAGCCGGTCTTTGATTCAGAGACCGAACAGATATCTCATCTAATCAGGCACCTCAGGACGCCTAGAGGCTGCTAGGTAGCGGCCATGAGGCAAGTCCATTATCGCCGGTGTGTGGAGCGGGCCGAAGTGGTCATGAGGACCCGGAGGCCGAAACCGGGGTCCGGCGGCGCAAACTCGGCTTCCGTGCCCGGTACACGGCCGATGGATGACCCTCTTCGAGTTCAGTCTCTGGCATGACCTTTCGTGAGAAAATATAGTTTTGATTACGAGAACCTTTCTTGAGCTTACGTTCTTATCTCTTCATAGCCCATCCCGTCTCCACTTCCTGAATGCTCCTCCATGCCCGCCGTTTCGACCTGTTTTCTGCGGTTCTATTGTAATTACACATTGTTCGATACAGCCACGGTAGAAAGCGAGTTGGCTGTGGCTTGATTTTTAGTTGATACTTCTAGTAACGGTGCTTGTCAGATTATCCTTGTAGCGATGAGGTATGCATGTAGGAAGGGGCCCCTAACAGAGCCAAAACTGACTGATGACCGTCAGCCCTGGTTGATCCGTTCTGAGGGCCAACTCAACCAGAAGTTGCCTTGCACCCACTTGTGCTCTCCTTCGTTCCCGTCATCTCTTCTTCCATCCCACGATGACTATCGTCAGGCTGTTGGATATAGTCGTTTGTTTCCCCTGCTGAAGATGTTAATGTAGTAGGGAGAGAAGATCTGAGAAGCGCTAATAGATCATGAACTCCCTAGCAGAAGGGGAGCCTGCGGTCTTGATAGAGGGTGAGGATGCTTTTTCCCTCACAAGCGTAAAAGAAGCCGTTAACTAGGAATCAGCTAGGCAATGGTGCAACAGGCTGAGACCACAAGTTGCTGTTTATTATTGAAAATAATGAAGAAGAGGTGTAATGGCCTATCGCCTTCCTATAAATGCGTATAATACATGGTGCCGGTGTCATCCCGAATATAGAGGAAGACCAAGACCTCTCCTATACACATATATCCATACTAGATGCCTTTATTAACAATCATATAGTAGAAGAGCTACATAACGACAGCAGAAGTAAGTGCCCTTGACGCAAATGCAAACCCAGAATCATTCTTATGAATCACATCTTGTTCCAATCAAATCTCAAACGCCAGACCTATAACAACCTCGTCGCGCTCCAACGTTCCAGGTGCTCTGATAGGCTATTCTCGGTCTCACCAAAGTAATATAGCTGTTGGTGTCATAGGTCATTCGAATGGGTGAACAAGAGTACTATTGATGGTCTACTTGGTTGCTTGTTGTAGAAGGAAGAAGGGTGAGGTTCTCACCGCGTTGGCAGTGCCGTTGGATATGGAGGTCCCGGATCCATGGTTAGTCCTATCTAATAGCACTTATAGCTGGTATTAAGTCTGCGTTATTAGTCTTTATCTGAACCTGTAGGAGTTACCAGGGTTGCTGATAAGGCTCGACGTCTATAGTATAATTGTCTCCTTATTGAAAAGCGAGGAAATACTTATAAAATGCTACTTGTACTAGATATAGAGTACAGGGCCGGCAGACCAGTTGGGGATCGCCATTCAAACCGAAAGCCAACGTGACAATCCTTCACGGCTGCTGCGAATGCCCGCATCGCCATGAAGCCCGCAATACATGGTAAAACACCGTTTGCATCCTGGCTGACCACTGCGGGCCAACTAGAAGTTCGTGCCATCGTATCCAGTGCCATCTCCGCGCCCGCCTCCGTTGCGCTTGGTGGTGACCTCGGGACGAGGCACGACCTCGTCCGCGTACCGCGGGAGGCCCGTAGGGCTGTCCGGGACGGTCACCTCGTTGGTCACCACGCTGACGAGCAGGTTGTTGAGCCGGCCGCGCGGCTGGGGCTCGCCGTCGGACAGCGTCAGGCGCCAGTGCAGGTTCTTCTGCAGGTAGGGGACGACGTGCTCGGGCGCCAGGCTGCCCACCAGGCCGGCAACGTACCGCTCCGCCAGGGCGATGGTGAGCGGGATCTGGCCGGTGATCCGCTGGCCCGCCGCGCGGCCCTCCTGGCAGTTCCGGCAGGGCGTGTCCTCGCTCTGGCCAAAGGTCGCGAAGGCGCCGACGTGCGAGTGGTTCGTGACGTAGAGGAGGGGCGCCCCGTCGTCCGGGTCGCCCAGGAAGACGTGGACCACGTAGTTGCCGCCCAGCTCGGCCTTCTCGGCCTTGATGTCGACGAGCCACTCGAGGTACTTGTTGTCGGGCCCGACCAGCTTCTTCAGGTCGTGGCCCCCCTCCGGCAGCTCGACGTCGGCCGGCTCGTCGGCGCGGACGGCCAGCGGCTCCTGCGCGGCTTCTTGGTCCGCGACCGGCGCGGCGGCGGCGGCGGCGGCGGAGGCAAGCGACGGCTTCTCGGCCTTCAGGTGGGCCCTGGCACGGGAGCGCAGCTCCTCGGAGGCGGCCCGGAAGTCCTCGTCGCCGCTCCTCAGGATGTTGGCCAGCGAGGCGTTCCTCCCGTACAGCCGGTCGAGCTCGTTGAGGACAGCCTCCCTGGTGGGGAACCTTGACTTTTGGGTCTCCGGGTAGGCGTAGCCGAACGCGGTCGTGTACCTCGCGCCCTCGGACGTCCAGAACTCCTGGTCGGTCCCGGCCGCGGACTCGGCAAAGGGTGCCAGCGGGGTCTCGATCGTCTCCGGGTCGCCGGCCTTGACGATGAAGTTGCCCCCGAACGCGCCGGTGCCCGCGGTCTGGTCGGTCACGTAGGTGGACGGGTCGTCGGGGTCGTCGTGGCAGGCCTGCCAGATGGCGAACAGGCGGTCGACGTTGACGTGGTGGAGCCAGAAGATGGGGTCGAACGCGGCGATCGCCGGGTCGCTCATGTGGCCCCCGCCGCCGGTGTAGTTGTGGATGGCGTTGTGGATATCCTCGATGCTACCCCATTCGGCGAAGTTGGGTTGTCCCGGCTCCTTGGGCGGGTTGAACCGGTTGTGCGAGGCTGACCCGAAGTCGCGGTAGGATTGGAGGATGAACACGACACGTTCCGTCAGGTTCTTGCCGCGGGAGGCTTGATCGGGGTCTGTTCCGGTGTAGAAGCTGGTGAGTTGCTCCATGAGCTCGTTGTTGTTGGGCTGGCCCGGGTGGCGGACGGTGGTACCGATTCTCGGAAACTAGTCGTTCGAGTCAGATGCATGAAATACGCCACATTCTTCGAAGAGATGCTCACCGTGTTGATCCTTCTATCGCCCCTGGATACCTCACCGAACTTGTAGGATGCCAGAGGGTTTGGGTTGAGAATGGAATCGCGCTGCTTGCCATGAGGGCGCTTGACTTGGACTCGAGCTTGGGAGGTCGCCTGGATGGGAAAAACGCCGAGGTCAGGACGGGCCCAGTCCCAGTAGGGCATCCTGAAGTCCTTGGCAGCCTTGACGTAGTCGGCCCTGCGCTCGCTCTCCTCGAACTCACGGGCAACGGCGTTCACGTGCTTGTAGAGCTCGGCCTAGACCCCGTTAATACTTGCAGCGGAAAGTATAGGTTGGAACTGTCCACTGACCTCGAACAGGGCGAGATACGGACGGTGCCAGGGAAGAAACAAGATGGAGCTGTGGGTACAGAACCCGCCGAAACTGTTATCGACCCGGATCATCTTGTCGTTCCAGCTCCTGTCTGGCCATTTCTTGTACGGGAGTCCGTGGATGCCTGATGCCGTCAGAATACATTCTAGGTATCTGTACTGTTACTAACCAGCAATCTCGTACCACGAAAGTGGCATTGTCTCGTCGACTGAGTTCTGGAATCTTTCCAACCCCAGAAGGAACAGGTTCCACTGATCGGGGTGGTCCTTGATCATATCACGCACCTCCATGCGCACAGGTGGGTTGGCTTTGACAAGTTAGCAACGTGGGTCGAAGTGAGTAAGTGGATGCCAACCTGGGTCGTCCGGCCTGATGCCGCGGACAAGAACGGGGCCTCGGGTTCCATCTGAAGACATGGTGATGAGTTCTTTCGGTAAGACAGATAATATTGTAGTTGGTTGTATTGTAGAGGAAAACGCAAAATACTTGACGAGTAGAATGGATGTTATATATTAGTCGGGTTGGACGACTTGTGGCGTCAGCTTATAGTCCGCCACTTTGAATCCTCGAAAGCTCATGACGGTTCAAGACATGAACAGAGGCGCAAGCTGGAAAGCCAAGGCACGGCCGAGGATACGACTGGAACCCACAAACGGGTGGGCTGGTCACATCCTGCCGCCTGAAACTTCGTCATCGTGGCGCGAAAGGGCATAAGATATGTCTGCTTGTAGTTGCAAGTCGACGAGGCAGAATAAGCACACAGGGGCACAGCCAGCCATGGCGTCTTGGGGCCTCGTGCTCTCGGAACAGAACCAATCACGCGCAGGGACAGTGCTCACCGAGTCCTACCGAGCGATTCCAGCCAGGGTGCTTTGTGCAACCATAAGCGCAAGACGTGTTTCGAAGAGGACGGACGGCATGGAATGATCTCTGCTGTAGCGGTGAGTGAGCTGAACAGATGCTGACGCCCGACCGAAAACGGTTGGGGTTCCAAGAGAAACTAGTGGGAGGAGCAATGTAAGCTCTCATAGGCAGCTCTACTCACATTCCTTGTGTATACGCCAGGTCGATTCGTAATCTGAGTCACGCTTTACCAAAAGAACTCGAGTACCTTGAACCATTTGACATCCTGGTACATGTTGTGCGGGCTCTGCAACGCAGACAGACCCGGGCAGTATTGCAACAACTGAGTTGCAAGACTTGATTATGAGATACAAATTTGCAGCCGCCTTTGGGGCTTGTCGTTGAAGTTCCCTCTTCTCTCAATCTCGCTACGTGTCATCAGAGTCCTATACTGAGTTTGAGGAGAGAGTGGTCCAAGACTAGGTTGCATCCAGCGCTAATATTGCTCTTGCTAAGCAACTAGAGAGAGGATATGAAAAGTGATAAGTCTCCAGAGAGCTCGTGTAACTCAGCCCATGCAGCTACCAAAATTCGGATCAGCACTAGTAAAGGCCGCCGCCTCATTTGTTAGTCAACATAGCCTAGTATATGAAGTAAAATGCTTTGAAACCTACCTGACGAGCCAAGTCCCGGCCCAAGTTTCCCCACCGTATTCACAGCCATATGCCTCTTTTCCCAGAAGCTTCATGCACTTTTCCATCGTCATGAGCGATTCGCCGTCGCCACCTGGGTGAACGTTGCTCTGTGTAGCTGGTCAGCTTCGTTCCGGAAGAGTCTGGAGGTCAAGCGTAAGGCTGTTGCAAGTACTCGAGTACAGACCCTGCGACGACGCACCTTGATGGAAAAGTCCCATTTGGTACGCAAGTCCTGTTGCATACAAGTTCTCCTCGTCTCGAAAGGGCTGAACTTCACATCGCCGTTGCCAACAAGGCTTGCGCATGCGAAGCTGAGCCGTTCGGTGTCCACGAGGATGTCCTTCTCCCTCAACCACTTGCCGTGCTCACCCGACCTGCCCTCTCGGTGGCAGTACGCATTGGCGGCAGAGATGGCCGATGCCAGTACGAAGAAGGTGGCCGTAAGATGCATCGGCAGGGGTCTTGAAGCACAGCCAGTGTATGGGGAACTGTCGGTATCAAACCTTGCCTTGTTCGACGGACGGGGCTGATCTTTTACAGCAACGATGACAGCGTGTCGACTGAAAGTGCATAGTGCCATCAGCCGGTCAGTTGAGCCCCTTATATGTCTCAGATTCAGTCGGGATTTTCCTAGGTGAGTCGCTCGTGGCTTCGTCACTTCTGCAGGAACGGCTTTCCCCCTTGTTCATACCGTCTGCAAGTTAGTTCAAGGGCAGTATCACATAGGGGCAACGTCAAGGCCACTTTCGAAAAGGGAACCCTCTTTGTGAACGGGTTCAGTCTTAGCCGAAAGTTGATGCGTCATTGCACAAACCAGGCAAATGCATGTTTTGCTGCGTTATTCGGACCAAGCCAGGCAAGGGATGTTTATAATCCAAGAAAGACTCGACGCTCTTTGGAGATGGGCAACCCTAGTCGCCGGGCGGGCAAATGAACTCGGCTCACATTTGTGAAGTACAGCGGCCTGTGAGCCGGACTCTCCCTGGTGTAAGACGCAGGGACGGCAGCTATTAGTGTAACAGTGATACGAGTCTACACAAAGCGAAACTGGAATACTAGCCACTCCTCAGGGATAACATTTAATTGAAAACGGTCAACTTGGAAGATACATCAGAAGTTCTATATGGCAGTCGAAGTAACCCTTTGGTATGATAATAGGTCGGATTTGTTTGGAATGCTTTGTGGTTAATTGGAACAGTCGAGTGGCAAACCTCTTGATAACTGCGGCAGACGCCCAGCAAAAAGACGCAAGGGAACAAACATAAAAGCCTTGAAGGCTCCGTGACGGGTTACGTGTCACTTGTTTTCTTTTTCCTTTACTTTCCGGGGCAACATGCTCTTTATATATGGTCTGCAGATCAGTGATTTCGCAACTTAAAGTCCCACGCTGCCGCTCCAAGTCGTCGGCCAACCCCACGGCTCGCGTTCCATCCTGAATTTCGAATTCCAAGGACGCCATGCTTATTTCGAGGACTTTGGTCCATCTACCATTTCTCTTTGCCTCCGTATCGGCTGGCGTCATAGACACTCACGATCATGACAATGATGAGTGGTCAAGGGAAGTACGCGTCCGCGGCACCCGATCCAAAGGTGGCGTCGCAGATGCCAGCCTCTCGGGAACAGAAGGAATCGGGCCGCGCGACCACAGCAATGCTCAAGGTGTTCTCGAGGGTATCATGGTCACACTCAATGACCGCGACAGCCGTTTGACAGCAGCGAAGCCCTCCGCCACCCCCGACATACCATTCGAACCCCTTTTCAACAGGTCCAAAACGACAATAGCGGTGCATGAAGAAAGTTCTCCGTCTATTCTCAGTGAAACCTCGGCAAAGCATGGGGCAGAGCCTGCGATGGATGCCATGGCTGTGAACAGTAATCACCTAGAACCCCGGTTAGTTCCGGCATGGGCGAGAGTGTCTGCAAACGTTTGGTTGACCAAGTTAGGGGAACAAAACGTTCGGCAAACACTCAAAGAAAGGACATGAAATCCCAACTTGCTGAGCAGCTTAAGCAGTTGACAGACGATCTTGTCAAATGCGTAAGTGATTGTGTCATATTGAGGACACCATCCCGTTACGTGAATTCCTTTGTCTCTGAATCTCTCGAACGAAATCTGCTGATAAACGCGGTCCATAGGTTGTATGCGTCCACATCTGCAGGGCTTCGCAAGAGCAAGCCGAATGGCCCCTCGAGCTGCTGTACCCTCGGTAAGTGGATTCCTCAACCTCTGCCTCTCTTTAACGGCGGGCAGGAGGGGAACTCTGTTGACATTGAGAGAAACTCCAAATAGCTGCCTCAAATCCGAATGCGTCGCCAAAGGTCCCTGCGTGGGGAAAACAGAAAAGTACGACAAAGCGTTTGGGGGTAGGTGGGCTTTTAAGGAGGTGACCAACGCAGCGTGGAAAAGGTATTGGCATGGCGGATCGGGAGAGTTCTATTTCAGTGATATCACTGGAATACAACAATGAGCACCATCTGTCTAGGAAGAATGGATAATGCCAAGGTTCGGTCACCATCAACCCACTTCTATCTGGCTTTCCGGATAGCTCCCTTCCTTCTTCGTTTCCCTTCTTTAACAAAACAATATCGTTAGTCACAGGCAATAATCAAGACATATATCTCGTAACACGCCCACTTAGCCTACTACTTGCCCCACTGCAGCATCCCAAGTGTTGCTACAAGAAATATATGATTGATAATATGCCCTTGGATGGATCAAAAAGAGAAACGATAGTTGCACTGGATCTGAAAGCTACATTGGTTGCGTGGGTTGCAATGATGTGTCCTTGATGAGAAAAGCATGACTGCTAGAATCAAGACTAGGACCAGCTCCACGGCAGCAGAATCGCAGGAACTATTGAGTCATAAGGGCCCGGCTTGGCAATGTTTTCTTTTGCCATCACGAACGTGAAAGGCTGTAAAAGCCTCTGTTGCCGTGTTTTTGGACAAGGACATCGGTCTCGTTCCCAGACATCTGGGATTGGCAGCAGAATATACAAACTCGCAGATAAGGCATGGGATAACCAAGATCATGCAAGCTTGAGGGCTGTGAATAAACGACACTGCGAACTGGCAAGCCGCCAAAGCAGCCATGAGGCAGCCATGACTGCCTGACACCCCAAGCAGGCTCCCGTGCTAGAGGCGGGGGAAGCAGAAGACCCATGCATAAATGGCTGGTGGGTAAGATAACCTGGCACCAATCAGCCAGTATCTACTTAGTATACGTCAGCTCAATTACCCTTGTTGTATGCATAAAGTGGTGTATATGCCCAACCACTGCGGTATCCAGGGCTGCGCGCCTAGAAGGCGACCAATTGCCTCGGATTGTTGGTCTGGTTGTCACACAAATATGGCGAGGAAATCCGTCCAAAACGAGTTAGCGTACTTGCTGCTTGAACTTCACAAGGACTGAGCAGCTCAGCCCCTAGTTAAGCCCTTACAATGTAAGATTTATGCGGACACATCATTTGAACAACAAATTATGTATATTATAAATTTAGAGATTCACCTTGCATTACTCGTTCAACATGTCACTAACCAGTCATACACTTAGCGTAAGTTTTTATTGTAATCTCCTTTCAAACTAGATATCCCTCCCTATAACTCTATGTCTGTTAAGCTGTACTTCTTGTGTACTGCCACCTATTTCTCTCTATGCCCGCCTTATACTTTCTTCATAAGGTTCCCACCGACATATAGGACACTTCTTTAACTTAGGTAGATAATATTTAGCGTATATTGCATGGCCGCATCTGAGCCTGAAT
>MU846300.1:0-45776 GCA_030867225.1 Colletotrichum caudatum
CCCCCTCTAACACTCGACACAGCGAGGTACGTACGCGTACAAGGCGAGCGACCCCTACTTCTCTGACTCGACGTCGGAGCACACACGCAACCAACCCCCCCCCTTGCAGATTTCAGCCATCCGACTCATCTGATGTACGATACGACCTAACGACCCGCTTTCTTCCCTTACCGGCGCCGCCGACGACGCGTGCTGCGTAACCGGTCCCCCGGGCTGCGCGTGCGGTGCGGTGCGGTGCGTCGCGGTGCACCTTGTTCGTTTCATGTTCCGGAATATACCGCTTGATACCACGTCTTCTTTCCCTCCTCCACCGAGGGGCGAGACAATTTCCATTTTTTGATTTTTGAGAGAGATATTTTTCTTTTCATACCGACGCAAACAAACACTTTGGACTGGGGCCAGAGGGGCCTCTTGAGAAACGGCAGTACAGCACGTCAACACTCGTCCACGAATGCTCCGCGTATCCACCGTCTTGCCAGCCGCGGCTCACGAGGGACAAGGGAAATCCCCGGACTCCAAACGGCAGCTAACGAGCAATGAGGGAGGGAGTTCGGGAGGATGGAGCAAGGCTGAGCAAAGTTATAGAGACTGGGGAGGAGAACAAGAAAAAGGGGGGATGCGAGGTGATGCAAGGGAATCGGGAACGAGCATCCATCATACTGTGCTGCCATTTTTTATCGAGAGGAGGAAAAATCATGTTTGTGGTAGCAGCAGGAGAGGGGTTGTCCTGGACGAGATACCCGAGTAACTAACTCTCGCATTGTGAAGCGAGGCAAATATCATCTTCTGTAGTAGAGATGGCACACGACGCGTGTGTAGCTTGAATGTAAAAAGGATTCAAACGCTTGAATGTGCTGCATCTCCATCCTAATTGACCCATGTCAATCGCCAGTTTGTCCATTGTATTCATACCGTGATGCTGCTCTCTATCAGACGCTCAGTGATATATATTGTTGCAAGATGCTGCCCAACTCTTGGCCGCTGACCCTTGCGTGTCCCATGAATTGATTCCTGTCCGCAGACTCCGACCCTCTCTCTATCCTCCTATCACCTCTTTTATATACAATGATGTACAGTTGAAACGGTTGTATGTGTGCTAGATTGGTACAAGTCCCACGTGCCCTGATCATATTTCCGTTACAGGCCTGGGCGACGCCCTCGGTGAAGGTCGTGGCGACGCACTTGGCGACAGCGACAACCTGACCCCGATGGATGGCGACCGGCCGCCCGACCCTGGAGAGCCTGGCCTGTCGGCAAACTGCATCTCGGCAAACTGGCCATCCTCGGGAACGTAAATGTCCAGCTCCTGGCCGCGCGGGAACTCCCCCTTGGGCGCAAAGCAAAACTCGCCGCACCTAACACGGCGATAGAACGTCTGCCGTTGACCCGTCGAGGAAGTTTGAAGCACCGGTTCAAGATAGATGCCCACACGAGTGCGTGGAGAGGTGTCGGTCGGACGGTCGCTCGCACCGATGGGCATGACGACCAGTGGACTCGCGTCCGACGTTGTCTGAGGCGCAGGGCTCCCCCGAGGGCTGCCGCTGGTCAAAGGTATCAAGTCAGCGACGATGGAAAGGCCCATATTGGTCATGCTGAACAGGCGGAACGGGGAGGCCGAGTGCAGGGCACGCTGATGGACGTCGCGCGAGCGGGCGAAGTCGGCGGGCGAATCGGCCAACAGGCCTGAGGAATGCACGACCCGGCGGCGGCCCTCGCCCGTGTAGGGGTCGACAATCTCGCGGGCTGGGTCGGCGCGCCAGGCGAAGATGGTCTCGTCGGGTGAGGTGGAGATGATCTCGTGCTGCAGGCGGCGGAAGGCGCTCGCCAGCCCCTCGCCGTATAGTACGGGCATGTTGACGGCGAACAGGCCCATAAGGCAGTAGGCCAGGTCCTCATCACGGGTGGTCTGGCGGGCGGCGGCCCAGGACATGCGCTCGGCGAGGGAGTAATGGCGAGGGTGGCGGGTGTTTGCGAGAACAGACTCGAAAATGCCGGTGATGGCGGCGAGGGCCTGGATGAAAGGACGCTCGGTGCTGTGCAGGCCCTTTGTGCCGAGGCGGGACCAGTCGGCGGCGTAGAAGATGGAGCGGCGGGGGGCAATGAGCTCCTGGAGGGTCCAGCCACGAGTGAACCAGCGCGATGAGGCAAGAGAAGGGAGCTGAGCCATGGGTGGGGAGGAGGTCAGGGGCGGGACATCAACGAGGTAGACGAAGCAGACGCGAGAATGGAGGTAGTACGAGTACATGGAGTTGATGGCCTCGGAGATGTCAGCCGAGGAGGTCTTGTCGATGCAGCAGGAGTCGACCCAGGCCCAGGCAATGTCGTGACGGAGAGCCTGGAGGCAGCATCCCTGGATCTTGGCGAAGCCGGCCTTTGTGGCAGCGAGGGGCAGGTTGTGAATGTCTTGAAAGGTCACCTCGTCGGGGCCCCAGGTGTGGGAAAGGATGGCATATGGCGGCACATTAGTGCCGGCGAACATGCAGAGTTGGTAAGTTGTTGTGTTGATGAGCCACATGGTTGTCAAGATGGTGGTGTATTTGCAAAGTTGCAGACGAGAATATGATGGTGATGATGATGATGATGTGTGTTTAGGTAGTTAGTTCCCTGGGCCACTCACCTCCGCGAAGTGAAGCGAGCACCTATGCAAGAGGCGATGGGCGCGTCACAGTCACAGTCAATCACAGTCAATCAGCCTCGTGCTGTGCAAGGCAAGGCAGGCGCAGTTCAGTTGACCAGGCTTCCATGGCGGCTCGACTGGAGCAGTCAGCGTTGATGTGGAAGGAGAGAGGGAAAGAGAGAGTACCTAGTGAGGTAGGTAGGTAGTGTACCTAGCTAGTGTCGTGTAGGATAGTGTAGTCGGTCATGGGAAGGAGCATACGGATACACAGCACGGCACGGCTTCACGTGGTCGGTCGTGATACGAAGCGAGTGCAGTGCAAGCAAGTATCAGGGGTGGGGTAGTAGTGCCTGCCTACCTTGGTGTACCTACCTGGGTAGGTACGAGACGAAGTGAGATATAAGTCAAGTGCTCTTCCCAGCTGAGCGGCTCTTGCTTCAGGAAGGAGGCACCGAGGGGGGGGGGCAGCTACGTACCTGCCTACCCCGGTGAACAGCTGTCAGCCAGGCACGAGCAGCTGGTTCGTCAGTGGCAGCCTGTCATCTCCCCCTCCCTGCCTTAGTCATTTTGGCATGTCACTTCGGATGGAAGTACTATATCCCGTTCCATACGCTAATCTACCCAACACAAATCCTAACCACTAACCCTACGCATCTATAGAAGCATATATATCTATAAAAGATGAATAGGATTAGTGGTTAGGATTAGTGGCTAGGATTAGTGGTTAGGATTTGGGTTAGTTGGATATGTTCGCGTGATGGGATATGTGTTGTTGCGGTGGTGGCTAATGGGCCGTGAAAATACCAAAAAGGGGCCGTACAATTACCCGCTACCACTTCGGCTGGTCACTCGGCCTCACCAAAAAAAAAAAAAAAAAAAGCACGCAACAGCAAAACGGACCAACAGAAACAGCAAGAAACGCGAAAGAAAAAAAAAGCCCCACCACTTCAGCCCTGACGCCAAACGAAAGGGCCGTCGGAACTGCTGCCGCACCTTATCTTACCGTAGACGCCCGATGCGCTCAGCACGCAGGGGTCCAGGCGGGCTGTTTTGTGGGTGGGTGTGACGGGGCCTTTCTTACCTTGACTTGACTTGCCTCTCCTCGCTTGCTTCTCTAACCACCTTCCAAAACCAACCAGCAAGCAAGCAAGCACGCATTTAAGCCATGCCGACCCCGATGCTGCTCCGCGTCTTCTTGCGCCGCCATGCGCCCCGTCTGCGCACTCGTCTCTCCCAGAACCACCAGCGCCGTGCCAACTCCGACGCACCCAACCCGAAGCGAGCAGAGGATCCCATCCCTGTGCCTAACACCGTCTCGACCATCCCCTTGTGGCAGCGCCTCGGGCCCTTGACCCGTGCCGTCGAGGGCTATGCCCGCGGCCAGCGGAAACGACCCTTGACCACTCAGTTCATCAGCTCCCTCGTCATCTACTTCTGCGCCGATCTCTCGGCCCAGCACATGAGCGGCAAGGACTACAACCCCGAGCGGACCATGCGCTCCCTGATCATCGGCGCCACCTCGTCCATTCCCAGTTATAAGTGGTGCGTTGGTTGTCGTGCCGCTGTGGTGCCCTTCTCGCGCCGTTGTCGTGCCCTTGCGCCGTCGTGGCTGTCATCGTCGTCGTCGTCGTCGTCGTTGTCGTCGCATTGGTGAGGATATGGTTCGCTGACTAGATTTTTTTTGGCATTCCACAGGTTCGTCTTCCTCTCCCAAAACTTCAACTACACCTCGCGCCTCCTCTCGCTCGGTACAAAGGTCGTCGTGAACCAGGTGTGCTTTACCCCCATCTTCAACTCGTACTTCTTCGGAATGCAAGCATTCCTAGCCGGCGACAACTTCGACCAGATCATTGACCGCATCCGCCGCACCGTTCCTGTGAGCATTGTCAACTCGTGCAAGCTGTGGCCTGCCGTGACGGCCTTCAGCTTCTCTTTCATTCCCATGGAGTACCGCAGTGTCTTCGCGGGCGTCATCGCCGTCGGTTGGCAGACGTATATGAGCTTCTTGAACAGACAAGCCGAAGCCGTCGAGGAGGCTAAACAAGTAGACGAGAAAATTGGACCGGTGCAGCCTGTTGCCGCCCGTGAGAGGCCGGCCAAGATGGAGGCGTAAGGGGAAAGGAAAGAGAGGGCATAGCAAACGAGATACCATACTTAGACATTCGTTGCAGGGCTGTGATTTCTTTTGTAATGCATCATCAGGGCGGCGTTGGATTTAGAGGGAGGACAAACCAGACATGGAGGACGTCATGATCTGGTGCGACTTTATTACATAGACAGCTATTGGAAAGACTTACCTTAGTTAGACCTTGTTTATACCGTGTCAATGCACACTGTACACGCACTGGCCCACACCGTCCCAAACCGACGCCAAAAGTAAGTTGCATCCACAGCACTTCGCGCGCGTATCAACCCATACTCCAACCTCGAGTTCTCACCCCACGCCGAGCCATTGAGTGCTGGCCAGGACCAGCAACTCTTCTTTACAATGGCGTCCATCTGCATGCGATCTGGCGGCGCACAATCCCTCCTTCGCACCGCCAGAAACAACACCACCGCCATCCGCCCGAGACTCCCTGCCAATGCCCCTCGCCGCTATGCCTCGACCGGCCCCGGCCCTTCCACCGAGTCCCAGGCCGGCTCGGGTCTGAAGGCCGGTCTCTACGGCATTGCTCTCGCCGGTTCCCTCTACCTCTCCTACCTCTACGTCACCGACACCCGAGCTTCGATCCATAGTCTGTCGCCCCTGATGATGCGCTTCATCTGGGGCGACGCCGAAGACGCCCACCATGCTGGCACGAGCATGATGAAGACACTCTACGACCTGGGATTGCACATCCGCGAACGTGATAGGGCCCTTGCCGAACACCCTGCCCTCGCCACCGAGGTATACGGCATGCAGCTCTCGAATCCCATTGGAATCAGTGCCGGTCTCGACAAGCACGCCGACATCCCCGATGCCCTCTTTGCCCTCGGTGCCGGCGTCGTCGAGGTCGGTGGCTGCACCCCCCGCCCGCAGGATGGCAACCCCCGTCCGCGCGTCTTCCGCGTTCCGACTCTCGACGGCATGATCAACCGGTACGGTCTCAACTCGCGGGGCGCCGACAGCATGGCCATCACACTGAGGGAACGCGTGCGCAAGTTCGCCCGCAAGGTTGGCGCTACGGAGCAGGAGGTCCTGGACGGCGAGGCCGGTGTCCCCGCGGGCAGTCTGCTGCCTGGCCGCCTGCTGGCCGTGCAGATCGCCAAGAACAAAGAGACGGACCAGAAGGACGTCGACGCTGTGGCCAAGGACTACGTCTACTGCGTGCAGCGCCTCGCGAGATACGCTGATATCCTGGTCGTCAATGTCAGCAGCCCCAACACTCCTGGTCTCCGTGACCTGCAGGCTACCGAGCCCCTTACGAGGTTGCTGAGCGCCGTGGTTGACGAAGCCGCCAAGGTCGACCGCAAGGTTCGTCCCAAGGTCATGGTCAAGGTGTCCCCTGATGAGGAGGAAGACGCCCAGGTCGAGGGAATCGTCCAGGCCGTTTGCAACAGCGGTGTTGACGGCGTCATTGTCGGCAACACCACCAACCGCCGCACCGGCATCGTTCCCCCGGGCGTCAGGCTTACGGCGAAGGAGCAAAAGGCCCTGCAGGAGACGGGCGGATACTCGGGTCCTGCCATGTACAGCAGGACGCTCGAGCTGGTCAAAAGGTACCGCAAGAAGCTCGACGCCAAGGCCCTGCAGGCTGGCTCGGCCGAAGAGGCGGCTGCCATCCCTTCTATTGATGGCAGCCTCTCCGGCAAGGTCCATGACCTGATTGAGGGTAAGGACACCCAAAGGAAGGTCATCTTCGCGACGGGCGGCATCACGAACGGAGAGCAAGCGTTGGACATCTTGAATGCCGGTGCGAGCCTGGCCATGGTGTACACAGGCCTGACGTACGGCGGACCGGGAACAATTACCAGGATAAAGAAGGAAATCATTGATAAGGCGTAAGAATACCAAAATAGACTTTGATTGGCCAGTTCAGGCCATTTTTTACTTTATCTATTTTTAAAAGAAAAAAAGCAAGAAAGAAACAAACCCGGTTGCTTTTCTATACCAGAACCGTTCCAGTGTCGTATTGTTTTCTCGACGCCAATAGGCCACGCATCAATACCAGATTTCTCATGCCTTCATTCTCATGCCATAGACCGTGTTCTTCCCTCCATCCCGTACAGGTCTTTTTCCCCGAACCTGGGCCCATCACCAAGATTCAAGAGAAATCCATAACCCTGCTTCAGAAGAATATCCGATGAAGCACGCCATGCGCCCAGGCGGGATGTGAACCTCGCGGCGGAATTCTGAAGACCTAAATTAGAAATGTCTGCTTTTCTGGCCTTCTAGGTTTTGTGGCATGTTGGATGATGTTCCGTATTAGCGGAGCAAATCGCTGGCGCGGCGAATTGTTGCAAGTTTGTTGAAGGTTGACCCACTTCTTATGAGCGACCAGTTTTAAATTTGACGATCATGGGCGATAGAGAAGGAGACAGTCCTTGGTAATGTGTGAGGCGGCAAGACTTGGTCGGAGATCTGAGTCGGTATTGACCGTAACTGTGGCCCGGGTTGCTCTGTGTACGTCGACCGTCTCAAAAGAGGAGGTCTCTTTTCCCACAAGCCCGAGGAAATTACGTCTCTTTGCCTGCGAGAGATAAAGTGCGATTTCTCCTTGTCCTTTTAGTATAGGTCATTCGCGTTTCCAATCTCGAGACTCTCTTCGACGCAGAGGATGTGCGTGCATGCCCTGAGCCCGAGGCAACAGAGCAGCAGGGGCAAGAGAGCGAGGAAGATGATGAATGGCTCCAAAAGTCCCTCCATGATTGACAGTTTGGAATACTAAGAGCGGAAACAGAATGAATTCATTTTAGTGTGGAAATGCGAGTATTAAGGAAATGATGGGTTGCGCCGGAGATACATGTAGAGTCCTAGGTTGCAATTGAGGCAACCTCAAAGCATCCATGGTTAACAACGAGTCAAAAGTGAATGAGAAGTTTTTTTCATTCCTCTAACTTTAACAGTGCTTGTTTTTGGTCTCTTAGAATAGAATATTGCGCGGGGTCTATTGCCGCCAGAAAACACTGCCCTTTTTAACTCCGTGTGATCCATGAAAGAGTGATGTCTAACGCTTGTACCAATCCGCGCAGAGCTTAAATCTGTATCCCTACCCTCAACGCTAACGATGAAACCGTGACGATCAGCTATCTTGATACTCCCTTCATGCGCCGGTGATGAAACCTTTAGTACTCAAGACCTATAAGCTACTTGCTTAATTCTGGCCTTCAACAACAAACTCGGGCGCGTTTCCAAAGCCAATGACCCTGACAGGTTGCAGCTTGGCAAGCCTCACCAGCTTCTCACGCACAGCCACGTCGAGCTGGAGATGTCCCTCGTGGCCCTCGCGAGGTCGGACTTCGATACCGGTGGGGTAGAGGTGCTCAATCTCGACGTCCTCGCCGAGGGCGAAGAGCTCGGACTTCTCGCGGAAGCACCAAGGACGACCATCCTTCATGACCAGGTCGTGAGTATCTCGGACATCCTTGGCGTGCAGGGAACGGTAGCCGCCGTCCATCGAGACAGCGATGGAGCTGTGCCAGGGGGTGCGAGGGAAGCCGTCCGGGTTGTGCTTCTCAACCAAAAGCGGCATGGAAAGCTTGACTGCACCGCTGGAGGGGTGGATGGACAGACGGACGTGGTCGGGGCAGGTGGCCAGAATGATCTTTGTGAAGGACTCGGCGCGCATCATCATCTTCATGGCGACCTCCTTGACAATTTTGCGGTATTTGTGGCCGGACGTGGCGTGCGCCGCGACGGGGCTGTTGCGGAGGTCGGTCTCGAGGAAGCGGATGAAGCCGCGGTACGTCATGAGGGTGTCGTTGTCGGTGTCAATCATGGCGCGGACGTCCTTGTCCGCGTCGCCGAACTGCGCCTCGAGCGTCGCGCGGCTCTCGTCGACGAGCTCCATATACCTCTCCTTGGTGAGAGGCTCGTCTCCCTTGGTCAGCCCGAGGAAGTCCATGACACGGAGAAGCTTGATGCCGGTGTAGCCCTTCTTAGCGGCCATGTCCATGAGGGTGGCGCCGTACTCCCAGGTCTCGTCATCCGAGATGCCGACGACGTCTATCGCAAGGATTAGTGACCATGCTGTGGGACGGGTTGGATACACAGCGTGCAAACTAACCGTTGAATACCAGACCGTCAGTGGCGATGTGAACTTCAGCGCCCTGAGTGTAAACCTTGCCGATCTCCACGCACAAGTCGTTCAACCTGGCAAGGGCAAGCTCTTCTCCAAAGTCAGGAAGAGCACCGGTCACCTTGTCGGTACGGTTGATGCTTTTCCAAGGAAACGCAGGGATGATCATCTTGACCGACTCGCTCTTCTTGACGTACTCTTCTACGCGAGGATGGAACATCTTGCGCCCAAGCCACTCGTGGTTCTCCTGGCCTTCTGGAATGATGTGTCTTCCAAAAACCTCGAGAATATCCAAGATCTTGTGGGAGACCTGCTCGGGTGTCTCGTCAAGGGGAGGTGTAGGGAGATCCCCCGTGGTAGCAAATTCGCCTACGCGGTTGGATTTAGTCAATGGGTCGATCGTACGGAGGGGCCAACGGAAGCTTACCCTTGGAAACATTGTCAACTACCTCGACAACGTCACCATTTCGAAGAGGACCTTTCAAGGCACTGAAAGGACTCCGTGTAGTTGTGGCACTGGCCGGGCTCATTACAACTTGATCGGGGCCGGACAAGTCGACCGGGTCAATGGGCGAGCCGACCTCGAAGTCGGCAAAGTCGAGGCGCATCTGCCTCAGAGGGCTAAGAGGACTCCTCAAGTCGGAGGCATTGAGAGGTGAGATGGTGCTCAGGGGGCTTTTCAATTCCGAGCCGAGACTGGAACCTCTATACACCGGAGCTCGGAGCTGGAGAACAGGCCTTCCCAGAGGCTTCTTAGGGAGTTGTCTTTTGACGTCCGCCGGGGGGGCGGAAGCCGGGACTGCTGCTGCGATGGCCATTATGACGAATGTGTGAAAGAAGAAGAAAAATATGCTAAGGGAGATCGAATACGAGTGCCAGACTTGGAAAGATTCAGGAGGGGCCTAGAGAAGAAGAGAAACCGGTCTCTATGTGAAATGCGAGGAGGCTTGAATAACTGAGCTGATGAAGACTGATGATGATTGATGCTGATGATGATGAGAGCTTCGGAAGAGTCTTTGGGGATTCTTCTTATAGTCGACATGTTGCAATACCCTCCGGCTTGGCTGCACGAAAATATCATCGGCCAAGAAATACAAGCGTGGTATAATGTGTCGACTACCGAATGCGTTTAATTAGAACACTATTATTGTTCGGAAACTTTTTTCCCTCATGGTTGAATCCCATGCTCTCTCGTCTTTGACAGCTGTGGCGTCAAGGCTGAGCCTACATAAGCCAAGGCTTTCATTAAGGCCTTGGGCATGCATCGGTGCATAAAAAGTGTCAGTGTCTTCATGCAGCGAAAATACAGCTCCGGGACAAGTCTATACTGCATTCTTGCAGAGTTTGATGGACTCGGTAGAACCACATAAAAAGTTCCACGCCCGGATCCTGATGCAGAGGGATTGTCTTACCTCGTGTAGGAAGACGCGCCAAGCACCTGGCGTACCGCTGAGGTGGGTATGAGTTGCGGTTCTTGGCATCGTGAGCGGAAAAGGCCCGCTATTTGCCAAGACGGGGAAGCATGCAAGAATGTAAGAGGCGTCCACGGGGAGCGCGAGCACGACCTAGCCCTAAATGTCATCGGCAGTCAAACATGGCTTGGTCTAGCAAGAGGTAGCCTATACGGGAGCGATCAGCCCCATCGTAGCTTCGCACTTGGCATCTAGCGCCCGTCGGCTGATCTGTGCTAAGCCAGACTAACTAACCCTAAATTTAGTGCGAGGGAAACTCAACCGGTAAGAATACCTAGGTCTAACCCAGTAGAGTTGGTGCAGTAATCGTTCCAGTATGTGAGCCAGGAGATGCTATAACGCTGCCATGACTAGTATCACGGTATGTGCCAAGTCCAAGTACGCCAAGATTCACCGCATAACCCGCCGTAACAAACTCTAGGGCATATCCTATTCTGCGGTGTGTTTCCAGCCCTGGGGCTGAGCTACCATTTCCTTCCAGCAACGTCAGCAAGGCACTACGTAGTGAACCCTATTGAATGCCGCACTCGGAGACTTTTGTTGGACCGGTTTCACTTGTCGTAAAGGACCCAATTGAACAGGACTAATTGCGGTAACTTGCACTGCAAGCTCTGCCTTTTGTCGACGTGAACTGCTGGCTATCCCCTCAAGGGTCGTGTTGCCCAATCCCAATTCCAGTCAAATCAACTCATAGCAATCATCTCCCTTTCCCAGACTTTTGCAGATGACTTGACGTATCCGGCCTGTTTGAGAAACCAGAAACTCCACGCTTCTACCCTGATAACACAAAGGGGAAATTACAACAACATTTTTTCAACCGTCATTCGGGATCTTTCCAGCGATATCTTCGACTTGAACCAAGCAAACATGAGGCGCAGCGAAGAAAGTCGATTGAGCCCCCGGAGCCAGCTGGTTCCGGAGACTCGCCAACCGTCGCTACACACCAATGAAGAAAAGACAGAACTTGTCTCTCGAGCACCTGACGGGCCCGATGGCGGTCTACGAGGATGGCTCCAGGTCGTTGCGGCTTTCCTCCTTGTACTGGATGGCTTCGGCTTCATTACGGCCTTCGGTGTCTTTCAAACACACTATCGTACTATTATGCCGGACAGCGTCACTGACAGAGACATCTCATGGATCGGATCTATACAGATCTTCCTTCTTTTCCTCCTAGGAACAGTCAGCGGCAGGCTCATCGATGCCGGACACTTTAGAATCACACTGATCGTGGGGTTCGTCTTTCAAATCGGAGGCGTCTTTGCAGCTTCCTTTGCCAGTCAATACTGGCACTTTCTGCTCTCGCAAGGCATTGCCACCGGTATCGGCAACGGGATGCACTTTACAAGTCTTGTATGGTTGGTCTCACAATACTTCACCAAGAAGCGGGGCCTGGCTCTTGGAATCAGCTCCTGCGGCGCTCCTATCGGCGCGGTCGTCTTCACCATCATTGCGCGCCAGATGATTGGCAAAACGGGCCATCAGTGGACACTCCGTACGATGGGTTTCCTGATTCTCGCTGACAGTATCATCATCTTTCTCATCGCCCGACCCAAGGCGGCCACCCGCAAAGGGGGACCTCTGTTGGAACTGGCAGCTTTCAAGGAGCTGCCGTATCTCCTTTTTACAATTGGCATGTTCTTCGCCCTGCTGGGTGTCTACTTTGCCTACTACTACGTATGTAGCTGCACGATGGTCCTATGAACATCTTTCAGACCAACAGCTGACTCCTCACAAGGTCCCCAATTTCGGTCGCGACAAGCTTAAGCTCAATCCAGACGAAGCTCTGACGGTCCTCATTGTCATGTCAGCCGTGGGCATCGTCGGGCGATTGATTCCGCCGTTCCTCGCCGACAAGAGCATAAAACCTTTGAGAACACTGGTCATCTCCCTGCTCCTCAGCAGTCTCAATCTCTTTGCGTGGATTGCTGTAAGCTCGCCTGCTGGGCTCTATGCTTGGGTCGTCGCCTATGCTTTCACGGCCAACGCGGTGCAGACGCTGTTCACAGCGTCCATGGGCGAGGTCACATCCGACATGTCCAAGCTTGGGGTAAGGATCGGCATGGTCTTCACCGTTGTCAGCTTCGCCTGTTTGGTTGGATCTCCTATCGGTGGAAGTCTCGTTGATATCAATCACGGCGACTACACGTATGCGCAGATATTTGCTGGCGCATCCATGCTGTTGGGTGGCCTGCTTGTTGCAATGGCAAAGATCAAGCAGGTTGGCCTGGAGCAATTCTGGAGAATTTAGAACCTGGTTTCATGGAACACAGCATTGAGCAGCGCTTTCTGGCCCTTTCTTATGCCTTCCCCATTTCGATTCCGTCGTTTAACTAAGCCAACTCGCCAGGCAATTGTCGCAAACCAAGCTTGCTGATAGCGAATGCATTAGATTTGGTTCTATTTAGTGGCATATTGTGATTATACTTAGCGGTAGTTATTAGTATACTAGGTACTATTATTTAGGTAGCTAAAATGAAGAGTATCTAGCTTTCCTTTAGCTAGCTGCTACTAGGTCTTACCTTTCTAGCGCTATGCCTTAATATCAATAACAATAACAATTACAATGACAACAACACGCTGTTAGGCCTCCCTCCTCTCTTGGTTCCGAATGCTAGATCTAGGATATCAATTTAACTAAAAAGTAGACGCCTTTGGCTTCCTACTCTGTCCTTTTCTCAGCAACAAATATGCTTCATAATCTTCATCTTGAACATTATCATTTACTTTTAGACTTGCACGCTTGCTGTTTGATGCGACCTCTAGTGCAAAAAAGGCGTAATTCTGGGCGTTGCTGATCCTTTGTTTGTCATCTAGATTAGAGCAGCTATTGCTATTCATTAGCTAGGGTCTCGGCAAGGTGTAGGTAGGTAGAGTGTACTACTTACTCAGAAGGGCTATATTTGAAATCATAGGAAGCATGTACGCCCCCCACCGGTATCCAATGTCTGAATTTTCCTACTAAAACGGGTAGGTGTGTCATTTCGTGCAGCAGGTAGAATCCAGGCGAAGGTCGCTTGCTTCCACTGTTCGCCCATTCTGATTGTGCATACTGTTCCGTTGCATCTTTTCCGTCAAACCCTTCTTCGGTAAAAGCTATAGGGCAGATGACAACAGTATTGAATTCTTTGAGGGCATACGCTATAGTGTGAGGCTCGTCGCGGCATGTTGTTGCCACTTCAGGTATCATTCCGCAGCCGAAATGTACAACGTCATCGCTTTTTTTTACTTTAGGCACAAAACTGGTGATAGTAGAGCCTAGTGCGTGAATAGGGTCAAAGACATTCAGTTTTGTATCAGACGCAAAGTTTCGATTCGTGTCTAGAATGAATCAAGACACTGTAAGTCTTTATATATTCATGTTGCAGCTTTGATTGGGATTGGATTGGGATGACTTACAGCCAAGCCAGCGGACGAATGCAGCTGTGTGACCAGCGTCGCGTTGGCTAAGAAATCCAGATGCTGATCCGGCGTAATAATGCATCCATTTCACAGCATTCTGTATGGCAGCAGTCTTTTCTGCGTCGCAGAAGTATGGGTTGACTTCGCCCTTTTCGTTAAGGGGGGTTGAGACAATCGCCAGCTTCGGTGTGCCGGGATTTCTCGCGTGTAGCAGCTGGGGTTCCAAAGCAGCTGCACAGCACGTCGCAACGAAGAAGTAGACAAAAATCAGGATTTCAAACTCGCGCATCTTCCTGGTATAACTAATTATGCAAGCAACTAATCCAGGTCGTGTGTTTCAATCAGACGACTGCATTCTACCTCGGAGCCTTTAAGGGTTTCCTTTCTCCTCGTTCTTCTTCCTCTCCATCTTCCTTATCTTCTTCATTTACTAAACTAAACCGGTTAAACGGCAATGCCGAAAACTAACTGCTTAGTAGTAATTAAACAATGATTGACTAGTTTATGCTCGTTACAGAGACCCACCCGTACAGGGGGACCCTGGACAGAGATTCACGACTTGGTCCCCTGTTGAAGAAGAGTAGAGGTATCCGTATACTCATCACGTTCGTAATCTACCTACCTATAAGAGACCTTGGCGAGTTCCGTCACACACTACTACGTACAGATTGCGCTTGGGTCCGCATGCTACACTAGGTATTCGTACCTGGCTAGCCCGTGCGGTGGTTCCGCCGCCATCGTTAATTAGGTTTAGTGTCACGGCTACCGGGCATGGTGTTGAGGCATATCCGGATACTTAGGTAGGTAGTATACTCCATACCTACCTACCTACAAGTAGTATGTTGTCGGGATGGAGCTGAGATTCTCAGCCGTAGGCATTACTGTGTAGAGGCAGTTCCTGTCCAAGTGGTCATAAAGCCAGCTATCTATATTTGAAGGAGGGGAAGCCTGTAATAAGGCTTATTATAGTTAGGGATAACTACCTACCTAGGTACTTGCAAATAGCCATAAAATAAAAGGGGATAAAGTGCGCGTACTAGAGATAACAAAAAATAGGTCCACCAAGATCTCTTTAGCGACTTCCAAGTATTCGTACACTACCATCGTCTCGTAAGACCATTATCAACCGTCCATCTCTACGTCGTCATATCATGTCTCGTCTCTCGTCCCGTTTCGTTCTGTTTCCTTTCTTTTCTCCTCTCTCCCTACCTACCGCCCACCGGTTCTCGAATTCTTCACCCGTCCCGTCTCGTCCCATCCACCTTGGACTTAACCCTTTGCAAGGTCTTAAACACGTCTTCTCTTCATACCAGCAGCAAGAAATAAAAATAATAAAATAACTTGCTGCAAACAAACTTACAGATATCTCATCTCTCTTGGAGCCTTTGTTGCCAGCAACACAGTCGACAACGCCTCTAGCACATGCTCGTATCGGCGGCGCGGCATTCCCGTTCCGCCAAATCTCTCTTGCCGTCATCTTTATCGCCTTAACTCTCTCTATAGATTGCCCCCCTCTTCCTGCAAGACTTTATGTAGGCCCAATCTCGGCTTCCTAGAAAATATAACCAACAATGGACATGCAATGGTTATTTTTCTCGAAATTGCAACAGTCTCCAATACGCAAGCAAGGTTTGATGGGGGCACTCCGGTGACCCTCGAGAGAAGGTCTGGGATTGCATCTTTCGGAGACTTTCCCTAGTCGCATTTTGTCCTATCAGAGCTGGCAACGCATGACAAGTGCACAACAAGAATAGCAATCTAGTGATCTAGCGGTGCATAGCAACTACGCGGTGTCAAGTATTGTGGCGTTGACTGCACGCGGCGACTTCGGGCAACTGGTATTATTTCAGCTTCAAGCCACATGCAAGCCTGGCTTCGTTCAACGTGCAGCCCAATCTGACCGGCCAGCCCGGAACATGCCAAATCGGAAAGGCTGTGCGACTCTTGGATTCCGACTACCTGATCTTCCTTCTTAGCTTGGCGTTGGCCCGGGGCCCTGGAATAAACTAGCCTTATGCGTTGGTTATTGAATGTCGCCGGCAGTCCAGTCTTGTTTCTTCGACGAATTTCCCAGAAGACCAAGAATGAAGGTCATGATGCCTGGCCTAGGCTGCTGGCTTATAAGTCCAGGATTGGCATGGGGTTAAATCCTCTTGATTCGTCCGTCCCGTCAGACAACCTGTCATTTCCTTAATAATTTCTACGTCGATATACGGCAACATGAAGCCGCCGGTGTTAACCGTCCTCAGGTACCAAACGTCAAATATGTAGGGCTGTTTTCGTCAGCGCTAACAGAAAATACGCAACATAAGACTGTGCGGCCTTTTTCTTGGTCTTTCACAGACCGTATATGCCGTCTCTGGGGAAACAGCAAGTGCCTTAAAAGCTGTATCAACCCAATCATGTCTGCCTCAGTATCTTGGAGTCAAAACGGACGGCAGAAGAGCGGATCCCCCTTGGGGCGGCCGGACATGCGAGACTGACCCCGAAGACGTGCCTACCACTGGTGTCACACGGCGATACGAATGGACGGTTCAAAGGGCAGTCCTGGCTCCTGATGGATTTGGTAAGTCGTCTCGATGACGGAATCCGCCGGCTTACATCCCCGGGCGGCAATTCTAGGCTATGCATTGCAGTTCACTAGCTAAATGCTTCCCAAACGTGTAGAGCAGACTCTCATTACCGTCAATGGACAGTTTCCCGGGCCCCTTTTAGAGGCCAATTGGGGAGACATGGTGGAAGTCACCATCCACAACAACATCACGGGTCCAGAGGAAGGCACCGCAATGCATTGGCATGGGTGAGTTTAGTGGCCCATGGAGACGATGAAATCGATGACATCCTTACCCATGATACTAACGTTTTGAGTTCAGTATTCACCAACAAGGGACTGGTCTCATGGACGGAGTTAGTGGCATCACACAGTGCCCTATTGTGCCGGGTGGTAGCTTCACTTACCGCTGGAAGGCCAGCACATATGGGTCAACGTGGTATCATGGACACCACGCTCTGCAATACGGTGGAGGCCTCTGGGGTCCGTTGGTAATTTACGGCCCGTCCCACGTCAAGTTTGACTTTGACCTCGGGCCTGTTACACTTTCCGACTACTATCACTACCCCTACGAGAAAATCGCGTTGGATGCCATCTCGACTAGCAATGATACCAACGTTTACGCCCCAAAGTCGAACAATCACCTGATCAACGGAAAGAACAGCTACAACTGCTCCTTGGCGCCCGCAAACACAACATGCACCAGAAACGCCGAACGGGCATCTCTCAGGTTCAAGTCCGGCAAGGTTCATAAACTTCGTCTGATCAACACCAGTGTCGAGGCCATGCAAATATTTTCCATCGACGGTCATACGTTAACTGTCACCACGATGGACTTTGTTCCTGTCGAGCCTTACGAAGTGGGATACATCATTCTCGGTGTTGGTATGAGAGCTGAAGTGCTTGTCAAGGGCACTGGAGACCCCAAGCAGTCTTACTACATGCGGACGAGGATTCAATGTGCTGCTACAAACACCACTGAGGCACTCGGTACAATCTATTATGACAGAACCCCAACCACGGTGACTCCGGCGACCACAACAGCCTCGGCACTTCCCAACTTTACCTCTACTTGCGGTGATGTGAGTGTTTTGTGCCCATCGCATGTTTGAACATCTGGATTGACTCTGACTCCTTTCTGCAGCCTGACCTTCCCAAGAAGAAACCAATCTACAAGAAAAGCGTCCCCAAGCCAGATATGACCTTGCTCTACAACATTACGTTTGGAGCGAACGCCAGTGGAAACCACCAATGGCTGATGAACAACGTGACGTTCATGGCGGACTGGAGTCGCCCCTTGTATATCGAGGCGGCTGACGGCAGCGATGAGTATCTCAAGGACCCCCGGCATATTCTGACGACCGTCCCCGATGACATTCGCCACGTTCGCGTTATCATGAACAACAATTTCTCCATCCACCCTATGCATATTCATGGCGGCGACTTTCAAATTCTAAGCGAGTCAGACGGGTTTTACAACGGGACCGTCGATTACCCCAAGAACCCGGCACGCGCTGACACGGAACTCCTCCGACGGAAAGGCCATCTCGTCGTCCAGTTCGACGCGAAGAACCCAGGGATCTGGAGCTTTCACTGCCATACCGCTTGGCACGCCAGCGTTGGGCTTTACATCAATTTTCTGGTCAAGCCCAAGACCGTCCGGGAAAGCAAAATCCCTGACAATGTAAGGGAGGTTTGCCGGGCTTGGGACGAGTACAGGCAATTGAATGGCGAAAACGCCTTACCTTTTGATAGTGGACTTCGCTAAGAGTACTGCCTGTGGGAAGATTTTATCAGTGTCTTGACATGCAGGACAACGTCGGAGCATTTAGTGTAGATATTTGAGGTCTTGCCTAGCGAGGAGCGACTACTTCTGCAGAATTTCTAGCTGATATTCTATTTTGATTCCTTATTACACATGATTGGCAGGCTTTCCTAGAACCGTCCAAATTGTCTTAAAAAATGCCAGCCTATGATGAAAGCAACACCTGTGAGGCTGACCACTCGACTAGAGCCCAAATACAAGTAGGCTTGAAAGCGCTCGGCTTCGAGCGATTGCGCAGAAGAAGGTCAGCTGACGATGGTTTGAAGCAGTTCATGTATAAGATCTGTTGGTAGTGAATGCGAACAGTGAAGAGGCTGGCCACATCTCTCGCTCTTGCCGATGCGCGGAGGCGTCTTGTCGTTCTCGGACTCGGGTCTTTGTTTTCTACCCGCTTGCGAGGATCCGATGATCAAGAAGCGTGGCTTATAGTAGAGAGATTCTTGACTCATCGCGGGCGCAGGGCGAATATTGGAGAGTTGCATCTGGGACTTGAGGCATGCCGGAATCGACAATATTCCAAGTAATGATGAAGAGGCAGAGCGGGCTCATTGTTGCGGAATCCAGCGAGTTGCAATGTTTTTTTGACATGCCTCGATTGTGCGACTTTCCCGGCGGCCTCATTTCCCGAATTTCTTTCAACGCCTTTGTGGCCATCACATCCAGTATCCATCTTTCCAGAGATCCTTTCTGTATCCCTCGGTCAGCCGCTCGTCCTCGCCGTACACCTCCTGCCAGCCGACGAAGCCACGGTCGAGAACGAAGACAGCCGGCGGTTCCGTGTTTGTCGTCTCATCGCCTGTTTCCGAAGAGTTTCTCGAGTCTTTCAGCCGTTCGCATTCTCGAAGGTACCGGAGGGCTGCACTGGGTCCACGCTGCTGAGAGAGAGCGCAATGGAAGACGACGGTCTTCTTGCCTTCCAGACGACGGACGAGTGTGGGCATCATAGCCTCGAGGCTGCGGGAAGGGATGTTGATGCAGCCTTTGATGTGGCCACCGATATAATCTGTTGGGAGGAAAAACATTAGCAAGGTCTTCTAACGGCCGCCTCACGGGCAGAGATGAAAGGCTGGCTGACCATCGTCGCGAACGTCGACCACAGCCACTGAGGGGTTGGTCGCGGCCTGCTCTGCCAGAAGCATGGTTGAGAGCTTGTCGGCGGTAATGCGCTGAAGGTTTCCGATGCTCGCCATGGTGCGTGCAGAATGGTAAAATCGGGAGGCAAGGACGCTCATCAGCCAAGGGATGGATTGTGACGTTGAAGAGGTCGGGCTGAAGTTGGCCGCGATGGTTTAGATTTAGATTTTGGCGGGGGAGCTCGGACGCGGGGCAACCCTATCGGACCCCCCACCATGCTGCCGGGCAGGCATTACGGATACTAGAATTACAGGCCACATCCTTGTCTCGGGAGATGTTACATAATCTTACTCTGTCCACCACCCTTCCCTTATAGGCATGTTGGTTTCCTATATAACATGTTAATTACCTGGCTAGGTAGGCAGGTATGGCAAGTCGAATGTCGTACTACGTACTACGTACATTTTTTATTCTTATCTTTCCAATTCATCAACCCTCCTGCCCTCCTCCCCGACTCGTATTCATATGCTCTACTAAATCTTCCGATACTCGGATCCCATGGTATGTACGGTATGTACATGATCACCTCAGGTCCTCAACTCAAGCAGGGAGCTTCTTCCATTTCATACCCACCACGCCAACGATGGAGATGACAGCGACAGCCATGGGCACACTAAAAGTCTCTTTGAGTGCCTTGTTGTACGCCTCAATGACTGCGGGCAGCAGATCCTCGGGGACCATTGTTTTGAGATTGGTAGCTCCCATATCTGCAATCGTCTGCCCGCTAAGTCCGCCTGTAACGTGAAGGTGTTTTGTCAAACCATTTGCAAAAACGGCGTTGGCGACAGACATGGGAATAGCCGGTCCCAGGTTCTGAAACAAAGTGACAGCAGCGGTGGCTGCAGGTATGTCGGAGAGGGCGAGAGTTGATTGCACACCCATCATCGGCTGTTGCGATCCCAGCCCAACACCAACTCCGGCGATGATGGGATATGTAATCCATTCGCTGGGGCCGCTCTCAATCTCAAAGGTCGTCATCAGTCCCAGGCCGATGGATGCCAGGACCGTGGCAATGAGCATAAAGGGGTTGTACCAGCCAGTAAAGGTGACCAAGTAGCCGGCTGTTAAAGCGGCGACAACCTCGCCGCCGACATAGGGGACAAGCCTGATCCCGGATTCTCTAGCAGACTCACCTTTGATGGCCTGGAACCAGATTGGGAGCCAAATGTCTGTTGTATAATAGGCTGCGTCGATACAGGCAGCATATAAGCAAGCGAAAGCGACATTGCGCAAACTCATAAGACGTGGAGGCAGAGCCGCTTGATCTCCCTTCCAAATCTGTACGCTGATGAAGCAGGCAAGAAGTATTCCAAAAGCCACGAGGAGTCCGATCGTGGGGCCGCTGTTCCACGCATACTCTGAGCCTCCCCACTGAAGAGCAAGCAGCAAGCAGATCATACAGGCGAAGAAGATGGAGAGTCCGAGCACATCGAACTCCATGAGTTTCTGCTTGATGGTTTTGTTCTTGTCTTGTTCAGGCTGTCTGGGGGGCTTGAAGCAGAACCAGATCAGTGCCAGCGTAGCGACTCCAATCGGGATACTGACGTAGAAAGCCCACCTCCAGGAGAGATGGCTATCAGTCAAAGCTCCAGAAATCAGCGGTCCAATGATGCCACCGACTCCTGAAAA
This sequence comes from Colletotrichum caudatum, assembly GCA_030867225.1. Classification (NCBI taxonomy): domain Eukaryota; kingdom Fungi; phylum Ascomycota; class Sordariomycetes; order Glomerellales; family Glomerellaceae; genus Colletotrichum; species Colletotrichum caudatum. The sequence continues at coordinate 20,846 of MU846300.1, forward strand.
AGCACCGAGAAATCCAGTGTACACGGCGCGTTTTCGGATGGGCACACAGTGAGCAAGAACAACCCATGCGCCAATGATGATCCCGCTACATCCAATACCGGTGATGGCGCGGCCAACAATGAAGGCAATAGAGTTTGGCGCGCTCCCACAGACTGCGAGTCCAACTTCCCTGAACGCAATAGCCACCATGAACGTCAATTTGAGCGAAAAGAGTTCAAAGCACTTTCCATAGACCAATTGAAAAGAGCAGAGCTGTGGTAGTCATTAGAAAAGTCGTCGTGACATTAAAACACTCATGTTAGACTTACACTGAGCATGTAGGCCGAGCCATACCATCCGACATGCTGCAAAGAGTTGAACTGATTGGTGATGGCAGGAATGGCGGTTGCAATTAGGGTCATGTCCAAGAAAACGAGGAACACAGCCATGGCAAGCCCAAAAATGATCAATACCAATCTAAGGCCTGTTGGATATTCCACATCTGCATCGTCAACATCGCCTACGTTGCCAGCTTCGTTGGAATCGCTGTCTTCTTGAGTGGAAGTCAGAATGTTGCCAGCCTTCTCGTCGACCGTGACTGCCGTCCCTTCAGTAGTAGAGCCAGTGTCTGAGCGGCTTGGAGAAGACGGCGGCGGGAATTCGGGTTCCGGGTTGTTCATAGTCGCTGCTCCTCCTCGGACGGATGCCATTAGGAATACGACAAAGTAGTTTGTCTATTAGTCGCAGAAGTCGCAGAGATGAACGAAACTTAAATTCGATGGACTGGGTGATTGAATAGAAATGCCACAAAGGTATCATTGTAAACCGGAATCGGCCTTTGGCGAAACGAAAAGACTGCGTGCCCGCCATGCAAGTCCCAGTCCTGCCAAGCGAACAACAAAAGGATGTATGGAGCTGTTTCGTGGCAAAAAGACCCCACAAACGCCGTGGTCTATCTAGCCTGCAAAAGTGCCATAATTCGTTCAGAATCCTATCACACTTGGCGGCACACCCAGAACCCAGGCTGCTGGGTAATCCCATCGCAGCTTAGTGCTGAGATGAGGCAAGTGACGGATCACACCAATCGGATGCTGCAGCCTAGACGAACCTGTGGGGCCATGTCCAATCCGTTGCTCTCTTTTGCCTGGATTCCTTCGTCTACTTGCTGATGGACGCACCACCTATACAGGATGGGACATCCAGGCGAACCGATTTCCGGGGTGAAGTTTGGCTTGGGGCATGGGTGCTGAGTGTATCCTAAGGCGTGACTAACCTCGAGTCCGTCTGCGTTTTGTCGCCATTGGCTGAGCAAGGGTTGCTCAACTCTTGGCAACAATCCTATCTCAAGTCTTGGTTCGGCCCAGCAACATACGGGAATCCACTTCAAAAGGACCACCAGGGGGGCATCAACAACCACAAAAGGAAGCCGCCTAGGAGGGATCTCATCCTACAGCACGAATTCTCAGCCACAAGAGTGTTACATACAAAGTCGGCATAGCGAGTCTCTTGATGACAGGTAGGATCGGATTCCCTGATATAATCAAGAAGGCTTCTCGCCACCTGCCAGAGAAGGACACGAGCGGCTCTAGGCACCTGAGAACTTCAGCTGCTCTTATTTCGGTTGACATCCCATGGGTTGTCATATTACATCGTGTTTGTCGGCACTGTGAAGCGATAAGCAGTGAGACCATAGGTCAGCTTCGACGCCCGAAAACAGACACGGCTTTTCTTACAAAAAGCTGACTGGCCCAAGATCGAAGAATAGTCCCGCTTTTGGTGTATAGTGAAACTGTTGCCGAACACTGCCGATGCGTAAGGCTGCATCTGAGTCTTACATGCAGCCAACATCCACAATGTCTAAGCAATATGTCCCATTGGTTTGAAAAGCTTGACAGTCTGCTGAGGGACTTTTACTAACGAATGCTGCTGAAAATCTTGAGGCTACAGAAAAGATGGCATGTTATTATTTTAGTGAATCATATGTGAACCAAGTTACGATCGTAAACCGGATACTTTCTTTCTTGTCTTTGCCCCTTCCTTTTACGTCACATCACTTTGCCCGAAAGTTATGATCATATTAGTCTCGAGGGATCACTATCCCCACTCACCCCCTGATAGTCAAGGAGGCTGTAGACTATAGTTAAGCCTGAAGTACTACATACGAAAGTCTAGATTAGTCTCTAATGCTTCGGGTGTCTTCCCGATGGCCCGTACCTAAAGCGAAAAAGACATGATACCTGTGACTGGCTTGTCGAATGAACCCCACTGAGCTGACGAACCTTAGGGGTATGGATCTTGGCCTTGTATTGGAACACCGGTCATCAAGATTTGTCAGAGGAAAGTTCCTCCTCGTGCCGTGCCTCCGTGTGTGCAGCCCCTGAAGGCAACATGACATCAGTGATAGAGGATCGTGACAGGGGGCAATACGATTGTTAATCCATCCATGACAGATTGGAGCATTCCAAGTGTACCCCTTGCCGTGACCAATATGCGAGAAGCTCCAATCATCATTGGCCTTTGTTTTCGTTCAAGGTGAAAGGGCGGACTTGGTAAGTGTTGTGCTCCACATGTCCCTAGCGTGACCCCCCCATGTGAGCAATGACTCTCTTGCTCACAATGTGTGAAGGATGGATTTTATCTTAAGAGAAGGTGATCTGCTGCTTACTTGTTTGTGTAAGAGCCTTATTGTCCCTTTGTAAAGCTGAGATACTTCTACCCATAACCGTTTTCGCTGTGTTATGCGATTCCAAGATCCAAGTCGCCTTATTCTTGACTTGTTGCGGCCCAAGCAGACAGACAAGATGGTATCATCTACTCACACATCTCGTCATCCTCAGAACTTCAAGTCCGTGGAAACTCTTTTTTTCCACCATCAGCAATTCCAATGTCTCAAAAAACAAGCTGGATGTTCAGCCTCTTCAATCATACAGCTCGCCTGCGCGATATCTTTGCAGGCCTTTTGGCCTGACGACTCCGCTAGCTTGGTGTTCCAAGGCAGCGACACAACGTGGGAACATTGGAGTAAGGAACTTCCACGAAGTGAAAGAGTTGTCACACTCCTACAGAATACCTGTTACGACAAAATAAAACCTGCGCTGTCGGAGGAGGAGACTATCTTCCGACACGCCTTGTCAGTCGCTACGCTTGAACATGATCTTCATACATTTTCAGACATTCCCTCTTTGCTCAATGTGAAAAGCATCGATCCAAACGTAAGCCGCATGTTGTTGGACCATGAAAGGCTTGATCTGACAGAATCCACATAGGTCGAGGCCCTTTTCACCGCCAGCTGGGACTCCTTCACGAAGGGCATCCTCCTAAAATGCGAACACACGACATCTTGGTGCTCTGAATGGCAAGCTAAACGCGTTCTTCTCACATTCCGTCATGTTTTGGAGAGCATTGTTGCACAACCTTACTCGCAGCTATCTGAAATCGAGCTGTTGAACGACCGCGATTACCAGCAATGCCTAGATTGGAATCAGTCTGAACCGGAGCACTTCGACTCATGCGTAAACCAGTGGATAGAAAAACACGTCCAAGAACAGCCCCTGAGCATGGCTATTGAGGCCTGGGACGGACAAATGTCATACGCTGAGTTAGGAGTGGCCTCAGACAAGGTTGCCCATGAGCTGTTGAAACTGGGCGTTGGCCCCGAGTGCACTGTTGCTCTCCTCTTTGAAAAAAGCATATGGAGTACGGTAGCCACTGTGGCAGTACTCAAAGCTTCTGGCGCGTTCGTTCCCCTGGACCCTACTCAGCCCAACAGTCGCATATCTTACATATTGGATCAAGTGAGTTCGAAGGTCATACTGTGTTCGAAATATCACAAGCAACGGTTGCTTGAGATTTCGCAAAACGTGGTGGCCTTGGACGATACATGGATTCAGTCAGCCCCTTCTTCATCACTTCCGTACCCGTACTCCCCACGGCCTTGGAACTTGGCCTACATCATGTTCACCTCCGGAAGCACGGGTGAACCCAAAGGAGTGATGATAGATCACTCTGCCTGTGCAGCCGCGGTATCATGTCACGGGAGCGCCACCGGTTTCAGTCCAAATACGAGAGCTCTTCAGTATGCTCGCCATACATTCGATGCATCCATCGCAGAGATTCTTACTACACTCTCTTTTGGCGGATGTGTAGTGGTGCCTTCTGAAGACGAACGACTGAACAACATTACAGCCGTCATACAAGAAAAGAAAGTCAACTGGGCTTTCTTCACACCTTCTGTGATTCGACTACTTGAACCATTCGAAGTCCCTGGTCTGACGACTATCGTCCTTGGAGGGGAAGCAATTGGCCAAGACAACATCGAGAAATGGGCCCCTGGGCGCAGCCTTGTTGTCGGCTATGGTCCTACAGAAAACACGGTATTTTCAGCCATGCACCCACTCCCCCTCTCCGCAAAATCAGGTGTCATTGGACGCGGCGTCGGGACTCGCTGCTGGATTGCCGACCCTGAAGATCCCAGTCGTCTTTCTCCTATCGGGGCACCTGGAGAGCTTCTTCTCGAAAGCCCACAGCTTGCGAGGGGCTACTTGAACTTCGCAGAAGACGAAGGGCCAAACAAAGCTTTCATTCGAAACTCCCCTGGGCTAACCAAACATGGTCGACGATCCAGACTTTATCGGACCGGTGACATATGCCGTTTCGACCAGGACGGCGTCATACATTTCGAAGGGCGAAAGGACAGCCAACTCAAAATATCTGGTCAGCGTTTGGAAGCGTCTGAGGTTGAATACCATTTGAGGGCCGCATTCGGCACTACAGACATTATTGTAGATGTGCTCTCTCGCCCGAACCATGGGAACAAGCCTCTGTCAAAAGTTCTTGTTGCTTTTGTTTGCATCGAGAAATGCCCCAGGAAAGAAGCCTCACAGTCTTCCTGTATTATGTCTCATCAGTATAAACCACTCACGGAAGCAGTCACCAGAGTCGAAGATGAGATCTTTCGAACGCTTCCATCCTGGATGCATCCTTCGATTTTCATTCCTCTCTACTACCTGCCTTTGAGCCCCAATGGTAAAGCAGATATCAATAGATTACGTCGGGAATTCGCAGCGCTTACATCTGATCAACTCTACTCGCTCGCTCAGGCTGATAATGCCACACATGTCGAGGAGACAGATGAGCTTCGGTTGATGAGACAGCTCTGGGCAGATGTACTTGGCATTCAGCCAACCGCGATCCCTTCAACGGCCAATTTCTTTCGTCTGGGAGGGGATTCGCTTGCAGCCATCGGACTAGTCACCGCTGGGCGGCGGAAGGGTTTGCAGTTCACTGTAGCTCAGATCTTTAAGACTCCTGTTTTGCATGATCTTTGCCATGTTCCAACCGTGGGCAACAGAGCTGCAGTCAGAGCGCAACCGCTGGAACTACTCGGCGACAACTCGGGTCATTCAGATCTTCTTGAAGAGATTGCCGAAGAGTGCTCTATTTCTGTCGAGGATGTCGAAGACGCTTTCCCCTGTACTCCGCTGCAAGAAGGATTAATGGCCCTATCAACCTCGACCCCCAACTCCTACCTGGTGCAGTATGTCATACAACTTCCTATGGAAGTTGATGTCCCAAGGTTGAAGGGGGCATGGGAGTTGGTTGCTCAAGCTCATGGCATTCTTCGTACTCGACTAGTCGACACACTTTCCTCTGGCATCCTTCAAGTCATCGTCCAAGAGAACTTGGCCTGGAATGAGAGCTTTAACCTCGAAGAATATCTCCAAATGGACTCAAGAAGAGGTTTCCGTTTTGGGGCACCACTTAACCGTTTCGGCATCATATATGCCGCGAATGGCAACGCCTCTTCCGTGGTATGGACAGTTCACCATGCTTTGACTGACGGTCACGCCGTTGGTCTCACCTTGCAGGACGTTCGAGCTGCGTTTCAAGGATCTCTCAAGACCGTTGAGACCTCCTTCGCCACGTTCATCAAATACTTCAAGACTATGCCTGCAGAATCGTGCTCCAGGTACTGGAGCTCGGTATTTGAACGAGGAGAGTTCACTTCATTTCCACCGAAGCCGTTGTTGCCTACAAAGGCCTCAGAAATCACCACTTCTGCTTTCGCTTGCCGAAGCGTGCCACTCCCGTCACCAAACACTGGAGTGACAGCAACAACCATACTTCGTGCAGCTTGGGCACTTGTCATAGCTCAGTTCAGTGGGTCTAAGGATGTCGTATTCGGTGTCACCACCTCTGGGAGAAATGCCGCCTTGGACAACATCGAGGCCATCGTTGGCCCAATCATTGCGACTGTTCCTCTAAGGGTCAGATGCAATGGCAAGACGCCTGTGCATGAATTCCTGGAGAAGATCCAGATGAGCACCATCAGCATGATTCCTTACGAGCAAATGGGCATACAGAATATTTCCCGTATCGACGCTGCGTGTCGGGCAGCCTGCGACTTCCAGAGCATGATGATCGTCCAGCCAGAGGTCGACATGGCTATGGACGGCAGTCCTTTCGTCGCGTTTGACAGGCCCCAAGACCTTGATAAGTTCAGATCACACGCCGTCATGGTTGAGTGCAACCTTCGACGAGAAGCTGTGTATCTTAATGTCAACTACGATACGCAATGTGTTGAGCCTGCCCAAATGGAACGCCTGCTTGATTACTTCGAGAGGGCGTTGGACTTTCTGGTTTCCACTGAAAGTCAATGCATCGAAACGTGCTTCAGCCAGCCGACGGCCAGGGATCTTGCCAATATCCGTGAATGGAACAAGGAGATTCCTCACACTGTCGATTCTTGCGTTCACCACGTTTTCGAAGAGAATTGCCGCTCGCATCCCGATGCCCAGGCCGTGTTTGCTTGGGATGGTGTTCTTTCCTTCTCCGAGCTGGACATCATGGCTTCACGGCTGGCCCGAGTCCTCGTAGAACTGCGTGTTGGGCCAGAGACAAAAGTCGCGTACTGTTTCGAGAAGTCCATGTATACGGTGGTCTCGATGCTCGCAATCCTCAAAGCCGGTGGTACTATGGTTCCGCTCGACCCGGCCCATCCTCCCGAACGCAAAGCTTTCATTATACAAAACATCGCTGCGGATGTTGTGATATCTTCTACTGCAAACTCGAACATGTTCGCGGGCCTGGATGCTCATGTTGTTATTGCCGACTCAAATCTGTTCATCAGACTCGAAGAACTCGACGTCGCTACATTTTCAAGCACCGATGTTCAACCAGACAATGCCGCCAGCGTTCTCTTCACTTCTGGCAGCACTGGCGAGCCCAAGGGGGTGGTCCAGGAGCATAAGACATTGTGTTCGGCAGCGTATGCACACTCAGGCACAATGCAAATGTTTCAAAGCTCCCGGGTCCTCCAGTTTTCTGCCCACGTTTTCGACGTCAGTATTATCGAGATCGTCAACTCTCTGGTGCTTGGGGCGTGCATCTGCATTCCGTCCGACGAAGAAAGAATGAACAATCTGGCGAGCTTCATCTCACAATCTCAAGCAGATTGGGCCTTCTTCACGCCGTCGTTCGCACGTACCTTGAATCCCAAAGATCTCACCACCCTGAAGACTGTCTGCCTGGGCGGTGAAGCCATGACACTCGATAATATCCAACGCTGGTCCGATCAAGTCCAGCTCATAAATGCCTATGGCCCTTGTGAAGGCAGCGTGTGCACGACTGCCAATTTCAGCAACGTGCCCTCCAAAACAGATTCTATCGGTCGCGGAGCCAATTCTCTCATTTGGATCGTCAACCCAAACAACCATGACATACTGGTACCTATCGGGAGTGTTGGCGAGATACTCATTGAAGGCCCAAATGTTGCTCGTGGTTACCTTGGTGACCAAGAAAAGACGAACAAAGCATTTATCACCAACCCAGCATGGATCACGCATTTTGAAACCAGCAGTGCTGTCAGACAGATGTACAAGACTGGCGACCTTGGCATGCTGAATTCTGACGGTACAATATCTTATCTTGGACGGAAGGATGCACAAATCAAACTTCGCGGACAGAGAATCGAGCCTGGAGAAGTGGAATACCAACTCTCGAAGTTACTACCTCTGGACTCTAATACCGTTATCGTTGACGCCGTCTCGCTGTCAAACAGTTCAACAAAGTCTTTGGTTGCGTTCATCCAACTTGACGATCAAACATACGGCTTCGCCGAGAAGGACATGGTCAACAGACTTTCTGACCGTCTCAGGCTGCAACTTGCCTCGGTTCTTCCCGCTTACATGGTCCCGTCCCACATGATTGCTGTCGAAATGATTCCGTTCACCTCGACGGGCAAGCTTGATCGACGTGCACTCGGAAAGTATGCCTCGTCACCATGCAGCAGCACTAAAACACCGGCAGCCCATCTCATCGACGAAGATTCTGGTGCGAGTGATCTTTTACGAGCTGATGAGGAAATCGCCGTGGGCATTAGCAATAAGCTCGCCGATCTGCTTTCTGGAGGCGATCATTTGCATGCGGAATCCCTACGCGGTCACAACTTCAACCCGTACTACGCTGGAATGGACTCGATTCAGGTCATTTCGCTTGCGACGTTCGTAAGAAAGACCTACAATGTCAGCTTGCCGATCAAGAAGTTCATGGACAGTGCAGCAACCGTTCGAGACATCGCTCAACTCATCATCGACGATCAAGACAGATCTCCTCAAGATGGGGAACTCGACTTGCTTCGCGATATCGAAGTACATGATCGGAATCTCGCAGCTCTTCCACTCACAAGAGCAGAAGGTCAAAGTCTCAGCCCTGCTGAAGTCATCTTACTGACGGGAGCAACCGGATTTCTTGGAAACCAACTGCTGGCGCAGATCTTGGTACGTTCGAAGACTCGCAAAGTGGTGGCTCTAGTTAGAGGCCAGAACGTTTCCCATGCGACCGAGAGAGTCATGTCTCTAGCTCGCAGCAGCACTTGGTGGCTGGAGGATTATTGCGAGCGTATCGAGGTTTGGCACGGAGACCTCTCAATGCCACGGCTTGGTCTCGAAGACAGGCAGTGGGCACGCCTCAACGGTACAAGCATGGATGGCGACTTAGTTGACGCTGTGGTGCACAATGGGGCTGTCGTGAACTGGGTGGCAGACTACCAGGCATTGACGCCAGCCAATGTACTCTCCACGGTCAATATCTTGACGGCATTGACGCAAGCAACAACATCCCGGCCGGTCAGTCTGACGTACGTGTCTGGGGGCCATCTGTCAACTTCTCCGGACAACATCTTGAAAATAGCCAAAGAGCTCAAGTCGTACCCAGCGTACAGCCAGACGAAGTTTGTCGCCGAAATCCTGGTTTCACGGTACGCAGAGCGACTCAAGCAAGCTGGCTACGGCTCTCTTGTCAGCATCGTCAAACCTGGGTTGATCATGGGCAGCTCCTCCGATGGCATTTCCAACACCGACGATTTTCTCTGGCGAGTGACAGCCAGTTCATTGGAAGTTGGCCTTTACAACAACGATGAACATGATTTGTGGCTTGCTGCAGCGGGTGTCGATCTTGTGGCCAAGAAAGTGTTGGACAGCTGCTTTCACTGCGGGGTTGGCAAAGCTACCCCCGTTGTCACGAAGATCCTCAACGGCATGACTATGGGAGAGTACTGGGACATCGTCATTCAAGAAACAAACAACCTTGCGGAACCGACCGATTCTGGTTCTTGGCAAGATTCTCTTCACGAGGAGGTCGAGTCAAGAGGGTCCACGCACAGGCTGTGGCCAGTGCTGCACTTCCTCGATGACTCGGGGGGCAAGCTCGGGCAGCCCCTAGGCTCGATGACGACCGAAGACCAACTCGAGCAGCAGGATTCAGTGAAGAAGGCTCTGAGGAAGAGTTTACACTACCTGGTCGCCATTGGATACATCAAATCTAGCAGAACAAGCAGCGTGGACGGCGACAGCTCGAGCGGGCCTACTCTATTGTCCCCCACGGCGCAGATATTTGCAAGGACGCCAACCACACCAGTTTGGAACCAGGCAGCCGCAGACCCGAGGAGACTGGGGTATTCTCACAACGATACAAAGTCACCGACTTCCATTTCGCAAACGGTTACGCCTTTGCGGACACCAAGTCCCTCGTCAGACATTGTCAAAATCGTGTGAAGGTTGATTTAGGGGGGGCAAGGGGACGCTTGTTGTGCACGAGGGTTTCCTTTTGGATAGATTATGACTTAATTCTTGTTGCTTAGTCTTTGGAAATATGCTAATTCTCATTATTGGACCAAATCGTGTTCTCTCGCACCGCGTTTGATGACTGTAAACGTCTCATCTGAATATTTCCCCCCTTGTCAACTGCTCTCCCTCGACCCAGGCCTACTACAACTTGCTCTTTTCACTAATAAGTGTGTAAGCCTTGGGGAGAGACTCGAGCAAGTCTCTGTTGATTTCTCCAATCGTCTTGACTCCTGCCACATTCATCAAAATATCCAAGTCGGCCAGCAGCCCCCTCAGCACGTGTCTCACTCCGTGCTCTCCCATTATACTCAAACCCCAGATCCACAACCTACCGATGAAGACGAACTTGGCACCCAACGCCAAGGCTTTCACGATGTCCGCTGCGCCCCTCACTCCGCTGTCAAATGTGACAACGATCCGATCCCCAACCTTATCCGCAATCTTTTCCAGCGCATCCAGACTTGCAATCGCCCCGTCAACCTGACGCCCCGCATGATTGCTCACAACGACCCCCTCGAATCCCAGATCCGCTGCCTTCTCTGCATCATCTACCCTCTGTATGCCCTTGATCAGGAACGGCTTACTGCCGCTGATCCGCTGCCATTGCTCCCGTGCCCATGTGGCCTTGTCCCAGGACCATGCGCGGCCGTGCCAGATGCTGTCGATCCAAAATGCCGCCGCCTTTTCGGGTTCCTTCTGCGGATCGATGCCCTTCTCTTCAAGGCGCTTCTGGAATACGGGGTCGGTTAAACCCAGGTCGGCGCCGATGCCGCGGTAGAAAGCATAATTCGATGTGGCGATGTCATCGTGTCTCCATCCCAATTGCCAAGTATCCGTTGTAAGGATGCAGGCCGTGAAACCAGACTCGTGTGCCCTCGTCAAAAGCGATATGGTGAGCTCGTCGTCGTGAGGCATGTAGAGCTGGAAGAACCGCGGACCTTCTGAGATCTTGGACTTGTCCGCCGACTGGGCCTCAACCGCGGATGCACGTCCTGCGTCGTTGGCCCGAGCAACATCCTCAATGGGGCAGGAGCCGGCCGTTGACAGACTGTACGGAATGCCCAACTCCCCGGCCACCTTTGCAACGGGCAGTTCACCCTGCGGGTGATAGATCTTGTTGATACCTACGGGCGCAATACCGAACGGTGCAGAAACCTTGTGCCCGAAGATTGTTGTCCTAGTTGATCGCTCATTCGTGTCAACAAGCTGTCGGGGAACGATCTTGTGCCTAAAGAAGGCTTGACGGTTTGCTAGGTGAGTATGGGAAAGGCCGGCGTTCGATGAAGCGTAGTACCTGCATTCTTAGTAGATGCTCTTGAAGGTCGACGAATGGCCATCGGGGCTATAATTACCATCCGTTTTGGGTCAGCTTCTGCTTGGCCAGCTCCTCGAGCTTGTCAGGGTCTAGTCTATTGTCAGATCCATCATCACAAAATGCATGTTCGCATCTCTTTGTTCACACTTACGAGTATTGAATTGAGGGACCTGGCCCTCATTCAGCTTCCAGAAGTTTTCACGCTGATAGAGGCCCCATGATGGGGTATCACGATTCTTGATGTGAGGAGAATTGGGATCGGACATTTTTGCTCGTGGGAACCACCAGGCTCTGGTTTCTGGAAATCTTGATGAAAAGGAAGATGAAGCTCCTCTCCAGAACGAGCAATCGTACATGATGAATGGAATTATTTAATATAACAAGTCCGAATCAGCATAGTCATGACGTAACTTGTAGCTCATCACCCGAACTACGCAATAGCTAAATCAGCCGTTCGTGCCGGTCTAAGTAGCCTGCCTTCTTTACCCCGATGCTTCTGGGCCCCATCTCCACAATATTTCCATAATTAGACTCAATGATTTGGAACACCGGGTTGATATCACTGGCACTGAGAAAACTGCCTACCCTAATGACTAGATAGGTAAGATGAATCGACGTTTCAAAGCCAGCCGCATGCTCTCAGATATGTGCCGCTTTACATCCAATGCAATTATTATGTACTTCGCAAATGCTCAAATTCCTGAGCTGAATGCATATGAGCGCTAGCTCGCACGTGGTCCAATCTACGTAGAACATGCCACATATTATTGACTAGCTGGCTTGCAGTGCTCGTTGCCTCATCGTTGATTTTAATACAGATTTGAAGTACAGCATTCCAAGACGGTACTTCTAAATAAGCAAAATGAACGGGCAACCCTATAAGGAGCTTCACAGGGATAGACTGAAGCTAAACCTTCAAATCAGGCATGTGGCTCGAATGGAACCTATCGTGAAGCTGGAATAGCTTCGTGTGGCTAGTATCAGTAACGTCCGCCACGGATGTGGCGTCTCACCCGCACAGACCACTTGAAATGGGTATTTCTACCTCATTTTCGGTTCATACATAGATTCTTAATAGAACAACTACTCTTCTCTCACATGACTAAACGGTGCGGTTCATCATGGAACCACTATTCATGTTCAACAAAATATAGAATTTCCAGTGACAAAGTTTGGGAAAATGAATAAGCATTGCGAACTTCGTGAGATCAATTTGATGTCGCATACATATTCGAACTACTTGATGGAAACTATGTGAAAGCAGTGCCGTCTGCCGATCAGAGACGCGAGTGAAGAACGAATTCTCCTGGGGCGTGGTACGTAGGCACCTTCATCTCGAGGGCCTCGCCCGAATACCCAAGGTCCTCGGCGACGAGAATAGCGGCCTTTTCGCCAATGAGCAAGGCGGTCGAGTATCTAAGATATGTTAACCAGTTACATGCGATAGTTTTGAGCGAAACGGTGACGCACGTGTTACAACCGACGTTATCGGGACAGATGGAAAGGTCAGCGACCTTGAGACCCTTGACGCCGTGTACATTCAAACGCTCGTCCAATACGCCGTGTTTGACGATACTGTTGCCTTCCTTGGGGGCCATAGAGCAAGTCTAGTCTTTGTTAGTCTATGCTTCTCTCTCCTTACTGTGCGACACCACTCACCCCAAGACTGTGCCAAGTGGTCTCGACGTGACGCTTGACCCATTCCTCGACGGCCTTGATGTCTCCGTTGCTATACTTGAGCGGCTCACGGACATCGACACGGTGGGCGGACAGGGTCTTCTTGATATCGGCCTTCCTTTCCGCCTCGTTGAGCGGCTGGGTCCAGCTACCGTGCTGGATACCCGCGCTGAGGTTGCCAGGCAGGGCGTACTTGTTGGTGTCGGCGAGGTTAAGGTCTCTGACACGAGCGTCCGAGTCGTACGGGAAGAATGGGTGCATGTTAGCGACCTCGCCGGCGTAGGCGTCCATGCGGCGGGCCGTCTCGCGCGACTTGATGTAACCCCATACCATTGGAACCATGTCGCGCTCGTCGTTCATAAAGCCGGCATCGAAGTCGGGCGCGTCATACGGGTCTGGCGAAACAATGTGCGTGGATCCGCGCGAGAAGGGGTACTCGAGGAAGTGGAACATGGTGAAGAAGTTACCAGGGGGCATGACCATGTGGTCTCCAAACCAGCCGGCGATGACAGAGTAGTGCATGACGGGCTTGTCAGGCTTGTTCGCAAAGTATGATTTCCAGCCGTCCTTGAAGTGGGGAGTCGGCCAACGCTCAAACTCCCTGAGCTCTTCCGGGGTCGGGCGGATCTTGACGCCGGCATCGATGCCATTGGTGGCAAGGGGACCAGTGCCCTTTATGTTCCATTCGTCGAAGACGCCTGGCAGCGACTGAATCAGCTGTCGTGTTCGAGACGTGTCTACGGGGTACTTACGCTTCTGGACCTCGGGGTCTCCACGAACAAAGTCGTCAAAACTCTCGGTGCCAGGCTTCGCGCGATAGGTCGAAAAGGTCAGGTAATGGTCCTGGAAGTTGAGACCAACACCAGGAAGGTCAACAATGGGCTCAACGCCAGCACGGCGGAGCTTCTCGGGGTCACCGACACCGGAGCGCTGGAGGATGAGGGGGGACGAAAGAGTTCCGCCAGATATGACAATCTGCTTGCGAGCCCTGAATGTGCGACCTTTGAGCTCGGCGGGGTCGAGCGGCTTGCTCGGTCTGGTCTCCAAGTCAGAGTTGCGTCCTCTATAGCGTGTTATATCCTCTGGGGACCACTTACACCGTACGAACGGCAACGGCTCGGCCATTCTCAATGATAACCTTGTCAACCTTTGTGTTGCAAGCAAGATAGAGATTGGAGTGCTTGGCTCTAGTTGCGTGTATATACGCGTGGGCACTATCGCTGCGACGGCCGGTCTACGACAGTTATGGTCAGCAGCGTATCTCGTAGGGGCATACGTGCCATTTAGAATGCTCACATCGCGGTTGATCCACTTAAGCCAGTGTTCAGCTCCATGGCCGGTGGTCAGGTCTTGAAGATCATCTACAACAGGGATCCCCTGGGATGAGGCAGCGCGGAGGAAGTCATCCTTGATCGGGTAGGTGCTAAAGAAACAGACGGTCAGTTTCGGATTCATCCGAAGAACCATCCCCCGCATACTGGCTGTAAACTTACTAGTTGCCAAATGACACCTTGATGGGCCCGTCGGAACCATGAATGTCCCTTTTCTCGACGCATTAGTCGACACAGTCTACGTTTACAGTTCAAGCAATGTGATTCGTTACCGGTTGTGAGAAGCTCGCTGATAGGTCTCGTGCTTCTTCATGAGAGGTAGCAGCTCTTTAGTAGACCAGCCCTTGGCTTGAAAGTCGTCATAGTCCGAGGCTGAAGCCCGGGTGTACATCTGGGAATTGTATTAGCTAGACCTCTCTCTATTCCCGGAAGTATTGACAGATATGGCTAACTACTGACCATGAAGTTAATTGAAGAACCACCACCTAGAATGTTGGCACAGGGCACAATGGCGGATCGACCGGAAAGATGCTTTGAAGGCCTGGACTCGTAGAATGTGGCTGTTTTCGAGTCCAGCTTCATGTTCCGGGGGTAGATGCCTGGCCGGAAAACCCAAGGGTTGTTCAGGTTGCTTTCGCCATTTTCAATCAGGAGGACCTTGAGGTTATGGTCCAAGTTGGCAAGTCTATATGACATTAGCGGTTTTGTATTACATACTAACGAACATTATCTATAGTTGGGACAAACCGTCCGGCAACAACGCAGCCGCAACTGCCACCACCACAGACAATAATGTCAAACTCGTCCGGAATCGATCCGCTCATGATGGCGGGTGACTGAAGAGGGCGGAACTAGTCGATGAGGGCAGATCGATGAACAAAATGAGTAGAAAAGAAACCGTTATCAAAGCGTGTCGGGATCACCGAGAACAGGTCAACTGCAACAATGCCAAGTAGGACGCGATCGGTAAGCTAAGTGATATTCCAGACGAAAGACAGCCGGTCGGGACGGTATTTATATATGTAGGAAGACGTCTGGACTTAAGGCATTAGTACTGTTTCTTCATCACGCGGTCGTATTGTACTCGACCCCAACTTTACTCCAGACTATCCAAGATCCCAAACCAAAGATCCGACAGCAAGGGATGCAGTGAGGGGGAAACGTGGTCCATCCTCCAGGGATACTGTAGACCTCGAGATATCATTCGATCCAGCAGTATGCAGACTCCGTGCCATCCGATACTCCTTGGTAGCCAATAGCGACCTACCTATCATCGACTTGCGTCTGTGGACGTAAGGATATTGCCCTCGAGGCGAATGCATGGCAGCATGGTCATGCCCTCCCTCGTCGAGCAACATGCTTCCCAGCTTCCCCGCACTCACCGAGTAGGATTGCGCCAGCTTCATGCGGTGACAGTCCTAGGCTGATGTATAAGTCGACCAGTCAATGGACTGAAGCTCACTGCCGATGTGCAACACTTCCGCACGCCCGATGACGGTTTCCTGTCATCACATTCAAACAGCGGATCGACAGCTCGTGCGGAGTATCCGGTCCAGACTTGACCGAAAACCGCCAAAGTTTCTTATACCTGTTCAATATATCTGTTCTTTAGCAAATTGGACTGCTAGCTTTTTACCCAAGTGACGGCGTCTTGTACTCAAATCCTGGAGCTCCAGCTCATGTGTTATAGTAGTGGGAGAGCTCTCTCGTCGGAGCCAACTCCTACGCCTTCGCCTCAATGCATCAGATGTATCCTCATATCCGGTATTCCCGGATGGTTTGGCCCCAACTTGGACTGGTCATCGATATAGTCCGAGGATATATTACTAGGTTGGTACCGCCTCCACGCATCTGCACCCCGCAATTCAAAAGTCCGGGGTAACATGGGGGAGTTAGCCAGGTTGTATCCCCAGCAATTTGCTGCAGGCCAAGCCTAACCTCCAAATGTCCAGGTGAGGGGGAAAATAGCTTCATGGACCGGGAAAGGTTAAGTCGCGAGATTCTCACATGGAGCTGAGTTGCCGAATGATTCCCGAGATATTGGTATATAGTTGAAATCCAAGCTTGCTACGCCTCTTCCTGGCTGGACCGAGGCTCACGATGGGGAGACTTGCCACTCGCGTCCGGCCAGCGCTGCCCCACCCCTCCTTCAACGGTGCCGGAGACATTTCCGAGTGCTAGGCAATCTGGAGCAATCGGATAGCTGCGGTTGCTGGAGTGCTGCACGACGGCGAGTTATATGTGCCCCAGCTTGTTCATGGCGCATCCTCCATGCAACGAGTGCAGGACGCGGTGCCGCTACCCATACCACTCGAAGTCATCGGTTGTGGGGTTTGGGAGAGAACATCACTCGGATCAGGTTTTCAGAAGTGCTAGTGGGCGGAGGCCGTTTCGAGTAATCAAATCACATTGCACCGGTTGCTCAGCCATTCGCGGTAGCTCTGCCGCCCCCCCCCCCCCCCCCCCCCCCCCCCCCCCCCCCCCCCCCCCCCCCCCAAGCTCGGTCGAGACCAAGCATGAGCCTCTCTACGCTTCGGCTGCTGCCTCTCCAACTGGATTTCTTTTCGTAAAGTTTCACGACGTCTGAACTTTCTCAAGTCTGGCTCATCCCAAAGCTGGGCTGAGGGTCGTTCCATGAACCACGTTAGTGCAAAGTGTCAAATCGATCCAATGTCTATCTATTCAGGCTAAATAAACCGTCGTTCTATGATTTACATCTACGTCACAGACATGAGCATGACTTCAGATGAGTATCGCATGGTGCGTAACGACATGGTTAGTATCCGGGCAGTACGCGATAGTCAGTGTTAGGGACCACAAGGTTTCGATGAGCAGGAACAAGTTCGACATGGCATGCATCTCGGAGGGGTTGAGTTAATCGGGCCGGGATGCCAGACACGATGTGGTTTGTAGAACATTGCGGCACTGCAATGTCCAAACTAATCGTACGTGACACGGCATATTTGAGACGGGGAAGCAACGTATACCCCGCAGCCTAGGCAATGGTGCCTTTAGATGTCCAGACATGTGTGTGACAAGGTCTATAGGAATAGCTGTAACGATTTGTCAAGAAGATGCATGATGGCTGCAATTCGATGCTTGCTATGGCCAGCCCGGTTCGTCAGAAACAGAGGGTGAATGACTGGAGTTGCCCATGTTCCGGCGAGCCCAAAGGCTCCATTTGTTCGGGAAGTCCGGAATCCGTTCCGTCGGTTGCAGCGGCGCTGGCAAAGCCAATGCCAGGTCTCCGTCCAGTGGATTTGGAAAAAGACAAAAATAGACACAGTGCCCTACTTAGTAGCTCAAAGACCGGAAAGGTAGTTCTGCGTGGACACTGGTTGGGAGTAACAACGGATATCTTGAACCGGCTCCCTCAATCCAAGTATTGATAACATTGAAGGGGGAGAAGGGGATTACAGCATCTCCACAGAGCGAGCCCAGACGGGCGACTGCAGCTCCGGTCGGTCAGCTTGTCTTGCATGCTTGGCTGGCTTACCCCGCGGCCAAGTTGCGGAAGACCAACAACCGGCAGAACAAAAGCGAGACCAGAGGTAGCAAAGGCGCTGTTCGATGCACTAGGATCACGCGTGAGCCCGAGTTCAAGGCGGGGTTGAGGTGAGGGGAACGGGCGTTGAATAAAGTGTCATCGCCAACACGAATGATACTTGTCGATGACTTCCGAAATGGGACGAGCACAGCGCTGACAATGATGACCAGATAAGTGGCGGCGAAAAGACTAGTCCATGTTTTGAAGAGGACTGTCCCTTCAAGCCATGGAGCCGGAGAACTGGTCGAAGTGTAATGCGTCGGCAGGCTTTGAGCTCCCTTGGTAAGATGCATCCGTTGGAGACCGGGTCATCTATCAGCGACGGCTTGGGGGGGGCATATTGACCGTGTCATCACACGAGTTGATTGGCGCACGAAGAGGCTGCGTCTCAAAGGACGGTTCATGGGAGAATACGCAGTAGAAAGCTGAAACCCGAAATTAGGTAAGGATGGATCATGGCCAGTCACGTGCCTGCTGGGCAACGCGCGCACGTGATCTGACCGGCTGCCAGGGTCCCAGGGTGGGTGTCTGCCGAAAGCTTTTGCCCCGCGGTCTTCTAGAAAGGGGTTCGCAAGGCGCTGCCCCAGCAGATGTGCAGTGACCATGCATAAATAAGATGGTATTGTGGCAATTCACGATCCAGGAATCAGAGGCATGCATTGTCGACCATGGACTTGGGCAATGGCACTGCAACATTGGTTGACTAAGTACCTAGGTATCTGTCCTTTGCTACCTATGTAGCCATCCTGCCACTACATCATCCACCTGCCAGCTCGCACCAGATCGTCTCCAGCCGTCCAAGCAAGTCGTGTTTTCTGAGAGAAATCGATCCCCTTTCCCTCCCAATCTACGGAGTAATGTACTGCATAAACACAGTGCGGGAGTGCCTGGCTGTATAGGGGCTCTCCTTGCTCACGTGCCCCAGCTGTAACGGATCGACGCAGGGCTCATGTCTCTGGAGAGCAGCCCACCTAGTCTCGCCCAACCTGAGCTGTGCAGGCTCTGGTCAACCACGGCTTGCTGACGTCCTGCTGGGTAATGCTGGGCGCTCAGGTACGGGGCGACGGGGCAGCAGAGGAATTATTCATCCGCTTCGGACTTGTTGTATGCTCGCACACGGGAGGGGGAAGGGGGAGAGACTCAAAATAAGATAGAAGGAGAGCATGGTAGCTACCAATTCGAAATGCATACGTGTTGCAATATCGTCTGCCTATGAAAGGGTAGACAAGGTGTTGTTTGCTGAGCATGGAAAGCAGACACAGGGCATATACTGCAACCAATAGTCAGGTATCGTCAATCCACCTGTAACCGGCGTCAGAGTTTGACATTAGGACCGTCGGTTGGTCCAAATATAGGTACATTTGTACAAAGAGAGGGAGAGAGAGAGAGAGAGCGAGAAATATATATATGCAGAATCTGTTGATGCAAGTCTTCAAGCTCACGCTGTGCTACACCAACGGCGACTTCCAAGCGCGGGCCAGGGCGATTTCGACCTATCATCCGAGTTTTCACCCGAGTTTGACTTTCGCTTGATTAGTAGCTTGTGGAAGCCCAGGGACGAATTCCAGCCCAGTTTGCCCATGGTGCCATAATACTGACTGAGGTGATGTGAGGTGTTGGTGGTGCTTGAGGCAATTCGGGAGCCGAAGCGGCGGGGGGGGGGGGGGTTACAGGGCTGCTTTGGTAAGCAACTCATCCAGTCTGACAAATGCCGCACTGTGCATGTCTCGTACCTGCGCCAGTTCCGTGTCCACTGCCCCTCCCTGCCATTTGCCCCTTGTCGACACTGTGTAACCGGCTGTATCACCTTCCACCTCGCACCTCGTCCGGCGTGATGGGCGCCCAATGGAGACATGTCTCGCGCTGGCCGGGTACATGTGTCGCTCTCCCCGTACCGTGCGAGTGTCAGAACCAGGTCGAAAGATTTCATCATCCGCCACCCCCCCCTTTAGCCCCCTTCCATTTCCTCCATTCCTCTCCCGTCTAGTAGGCCAAACGGGTGCAAGTGCACCGCCTCCTGCGCCTCCTGTGCCCCCTATTCCTTCCTTCCATCCCTCCCTCCCCTCCTATGCGTGCGCTTGAGCGCTGTTCCGAGTCTGGCTGTGGTGCTATTCATTCTCACCCCCTGAATCCCACTAGTACAGGACCTACCCACCCACCTACCTACCTGTATCTAGAATCGAATACGGAAATCCCTTCAGCTTGTCCCAAAAGTCCCATTCTGGGTAGACACTCCTCATCTTGATTGAATCTACCTCCCTGAGGCGAGGGTCTTTATCGCTCGTCTGCTTTTCTCGCACAACACACATCCTAACCATACACACGCAACTCCCCTGTATTTTCCTCCATCCAACGTGTCCTTCTTTCTCCGCCGTAAAACCAGTAAAATACGCAAGGTTAGGATTCTGCCTACTACCCAGTCGCAGTGACAGCAACACACACTGACTAACCAACCAAAATATCCAGCCAGTCGGCACCAGACTGTCTCACCACTCACGCCCCCCCGTCCACTTTCGTCCGCACCAAGCCTCAAGGCCTAAGAGAGGGGGCGTCTTTTGCGGGGTTCCTCCAACGAGCGAGCGAACGAGCGTCCTTGTCCGCAACCTCCAACATCCACCAACAAATCACGATCCTAGACAGGCCGACCGACAGACACCTCGACCGTCTCGTCTTTCCCTCTGCCTTATCCTGACCTTTTTTTGCATTGTCTACCTACCTCAATATTCTTCACCTCACACCTTGGTGGCATCAAACATCCACCTCGTACGTCTTGACCGAATCGACTCGCCTCGCCTCGCCTCGCCTGGTCGTCGATACTGTATCGTCGTCACCCGCACCCCCCGACCCTCTGTCTTCCTTTCCACCGCCGATTTCGCCCCGTCGCGCATTCGGCCTGAAACGCCTACCCAAAAATGTCGTGGAAGCTGACGAAGAAGCTCAAGGAGACCCATCTGGGTCCCTTGGCCAACACCTTCTCCCGCTCGCCGTCGACTTCTACCATCACCGACAGCAGCGAAAAAGCCCAGGCCAACCTCTCGGGGACAGCGACGCCCACAAATGAGGGAAACATTGGTACGAGACCCCGTCCTTGAAATCCTGCGTCGAGAAGGCGCGATGCACTCCGTACTGACTGTCGCAGCTGCCTCTGAGGCCATGGCGCAAGCACCAGTTGTCAACCCCCCGAAGCCCGGCATTCTCGTCGTCACTCTCCACGAGGGTCAGGGCTTTTCCCTTCCCGAACAACACAGACAAGCCTTTGCTTCTTCACACCAAGGTTCGCTGTCCTCCGGCGGCGCCCTCAGCTCCGCCGGCTCCGTCCGCCCCTCTTCCTCACAACGAGGAGCCGTCGGCTCTTTTATCAACGGCGCCTCCCGCCCACAGACTTCTGGTGGTGGCTTTACCGGCATCCCCACCAACCACGGTCGTATCTCTGGCAAGTACATGCCCTACGCCTTGCTCGACTTTGACAAGATGCAGGTCTTTGTCAACTCGGTCGAAGGGACGCCAGAGAACCCCCTCTGGGCCGGAGGGAACACCCAATACAAGTTCGATGTCTCTCGCGTAACGGAGCTCGTCATCCACCTGTACATGCGCAACCCCATGGCTCCTCCTGGATCCGGCCGTAGCCAGGACATCTTCCTCGGCGTGGCCCGCATCAACCCCCGCTTCGAGGAGAAGCACCAGTTCGTCGAGGACCCCAAGGCGAACAAGAAGGACCGCGAGAAGGCCGCGGCCGAATTCGCCAGCCGCGAGCGTTCGCTCGGCCACAGCGGAGTCGAGTGGGTGGATGTGCAGTACGGCACCGGGAAGGTCAAGATCGGCGTCGAGTACGTTGAGAACCGTGCGGGCAAGCTCAAGATTGAGGACTTTGAGCTACTCAAGGTCGTCGGCAAGGGCAGCTTCGGTAAGGTCATGCAGGTGCGCAAGAAGGACACGAACCGAATCTATGCGCTCAAGACGATCCGCAAGGCGCATATCATCTCGCGGTCCGAAGTCGCCCACACCCTTGCCGAGCGGTCGGTTTTGGCGCAGATCAACAACCCCTTCATTGTGCCCCTCAAATTCACCTTCCAGTCGCCCGAGAAACTCTACTTTGTGTTGGCCTTTGTCAACGGAGGCGAGCTGTTCCACCACCTGCAGAAGGAGCAAAGATTCGACGTTAACCGCTCTCGGTTCTACACTGCTGAGCTTCTTTGCGCACTCGAGTGTCTCCACGGATTCAACGTCATCTACCGTGATCTCAAGCCCGAGAACATTCTGCTCGACTACCAGGGCCACATCGCCCTGTGCGACTTCGGTCTCTGCAAGCTGGACATGAAGGACGAGGACAGAACTAACACTTTCTGCGGCACTCCCGAGTATCTGGCGCCAGAGCTGCTTATGGGCCAGGGGTACAACAAAACAGTGGACTGGTGGACGCTGGGTGTCCTTTTGTACGAGATGCTGACAGGCCTACCGCCCTTCTACGACGAGAACACGAACGAAATGTACCGCAAGATCCTCTCGGAGCCCCTCCACTTCCCCGGACACGACGTCGTCCCGCCGGCGGCCAAGGACCTGCTGACGAAGCTGCTCAACCGCGACCCTAAGGAGCGTCTCGGTGCCAACGGATCAGCCGAGATCAAGGCGCACCCCTTCTTCCACGCCATCGACTGGCGCAAACTTCTGCAGCGCAAGTACGAGCCTGCATTCAAACCCAACGTGGTGAGTGCTTTCCCATGCACAGACAGACACAAAACGGCATTCGTGTGTACAAGAGGTTTTTTGTTTGTTGCTAACGTATTGATTTTCTCCCCTCAGGTGGACGCCCTCGACACGGCCAACTTTGACCCCGAGTTCACGTCAGAAGCCCCCCAGGACTCGTACGTGGAGGGCCCGGTGCTCTCGCAGACGATGCAGAACCAGTTCCAGGGCTTCTCTTACAACCGCCCGATTGCGGGACTGGGCGACGCCGGCGGCAGTGTCAAGGACCCTTCCTTTGTGGGCAGCATCCAGGACCGATGAGGCGGTTAAGTTTTGCAGCTGGGCCGGCGGAGCAGGCCGACTGCCTTGGAGAAAGCGAAGCATGCATGGCATTGCGAAGAGGGGCAGTGGTGGTGGTGGTGGTGGTGGTGGTGGTGGAGGATATGGTGAAATCAGGGGTTACCTTGAGATTACAGCAAAGCGACTCGACAGGAATCTCGGACTCGCTCGTTGCGCGCGCAGGCGCAACCATACAGATAGCTTTGCGTCTTCCTTCGTCTTTGTACGGCGTTCTGGGAACAGGCATGATTACGCCTTTGGGGAAAAGGAAATGTAGATAGGCACAAATCATTGAGCAGACAGACAAAAATCAGCCCAGCATCATCATTCATGGGGAAAATGGGGGCGAGACGTGGTATGCTGTGCGGTGATGTCTGGCGTGTTGCGTATGGTGACAGGCTCGGAACGGGACGTGTCTGACGTCGGACATGGATGGGATCAGCCGGGAAGCGGAGGGGGCAGATTGGAGCGGCGGGAGTTAGTAAGCGCGGGGGATCCACCAGGTCGGAGTGTCTGCAGAGAGCGAGAGAGTGTGTGCATTAGGTAATTATGTAGTGACATGGGATCCGGGACGTGCCTAGACAAGGATTTGCATCTACATATGTACGGCGGCAATTGACTAGTGTATGTATCCGTATGGCCGACGGAGAAGATCCGCGTCGAATTGCGCCGACCAAAAGTTACGATGGATGTGGGAGACAATACAGGAGGAAGCAAGCAAGGAAGGAAGGGGGCCAATGAAAAGAAAAAGATTCTTGGCTTTTTTTTCTCGAGGACGGACGAACCACAAGGTGGCGGGGCATGTGAGCCTCGTCCCCCCACCCCCAAATACAAGATAAATACACAGGTGGGTAGGTACCTAGTATAGCTTGGGATGGACGATGAATCAGCCATCGGATACAGCAGATAAGGGAAAGAAGCAGGCAATTGGCACGGCTGTACTCGGTAGTTTGGTTGGGAAGGGGAGGGGGCGGACAACAAAGGCGATAGGGGATAATGAAGGAAAGGAAAACTCCCACAGGCAGGGCCACCCGTTGGCAAGAGGTGGGTAGTGTCGGCTTCCACTTCTCTCAAAAGTATTCAATTATTTAATTTACCACGGCAACTGGATGGTGTGGGGTAGTGGCGAGGTGAGACTGGCTGACTGACTGAATGAGGAGGATGCAAATTCCTATCGCATCGTGTACAATTAGGTAAGCAGCAGCAGCAGCAGCAGCAGCAGCTCAGCTTCTTCTTTCAATCATTATGCTTCGGGTAGAGGAGACGATGACGGAGAAAGTTGGACAGCTCCGCGGATCTTCCAGCTTCCTCCATTGATTGAATCAATCCATCATTCCGTTGGTCAAATACTCGAAGAACGAACCATCACCCTCAGTCAGCAAAGGCCAAAAGATGATTGTGTATCTGCATCTTTGGTACTTGAGGTAAATACTTGCTTGCTTGTGGTGATTACAATACACGCATTACACCACACCACCAGACCGGTGCAGGTAGCAAGCAGCATCGTCGAGTGCTCTCTTTTTCCTTCTAAAGCACCGGCCTCCCCCCCTACCCTCCACCCCCACCCCCACGTCATTCCTTTCTTCGGCCCTCGCGCTTCTCCTACTTGTCCTCCTACTCGTCCACCTCATCATTACCATTGTCTTCTTCTTCTTCTTCTTCTTCTTCTTCTCACGATGATGCCCTCTTCCCTCCTCCCCTCTCTTTCTCTTGTTACCTTGACCTCACATCTAAATTACCTTTCTAGCTGTATGTACTCTTACTGAGCGCCCCTTTGCGCCATCCAAGGTTGGTACGAGTATTCTCTACTTTCCCTTCTCTTGGCGTTGCTTCCCGCTGCTGGGTGGTGCGGTGTATATAGATACCAGAGTATTTTAGAAAAATACAAAATACATTACAAATACAAAATACAAATATAAAATATAAAATATAAATA
>MU846301.1:0-45705 GCA_030867225.1 Colletotrichum caudatum
CCTTATATTGATACAAAGTACCGACTTCTTAATAACTTGTGAATGGCGGTATCCTTGCTGCTCTTCAAGATATATGTAATATCCTAAGGATAAAAATGCAGTTTTAGACGCTTTCGGCAGAGCCCGGTCAGCATCGGGTCTGCATCTCTTATTGCAGATTGACTAGAATCGTGAATGCTTCCCTTCCTATTAGGACGTTAATGACATGGTAAGTGTATGTGATTGTACAACAAGTGGGAAGAATCAAATATCACTTCAATCCTAAAGATTCATGTTTTTGACTTGACGGTGCCTCTAGATTGTCACCAACTTTTCGCTCAAGCTTACAACCTGCACCTCCACGATAACATTTTTCCATAACAATTTGGATGCTCCGATACGCCCGCGATGAAAAGCCGGAGATTATCCGAGATGGACCCTTGCAGATGATCGTGGGGGCTAACCAACAAAAACGTCATTTCTTGTTTACGTGTCAACGCCGATTGACTTTATTAGGTTTTCGAAAACGCCGTTGGGAACAATATGGTTACTCAATCAGGCGGCAAGACTTCGCCATGGCTGTCCCTCACCGCTGGAGGCATTGCCGGCGGTGTCGAAATGGCGTGCACATACCCCTTCGAATTCGCCAAGACGCGAGTGCAACTCTATGGGCACCAGAAGGGGACGCGGAACCCATTCGCGATTGTCCTGCGCGTTGCTCGCGACGAGGGGTTGTCGGCTCTGTACAAGGGATGCAGCACGATGATCGTGGGCTCTATCGGCAAGGACGCTGTCCGGTTCGTCGTATTCGACAGCCTCCGCTCAGCGTTCGAAGACAAGAAAACACATACCATGAGCCCGATGCAGAGCATAGCTTCAGGGATGGTGGCCGGCATCGCGGGCAGCACAGTCATCGTAACACCAAGCGAGCGCATCAAGACGGCGCTCATCGACGACGCCAAGACAACCCAGAGATTCAAGGGTCCGATACACTGCATCACGACACTCACTCGTGAGCAAGGTATTCTCAAGGCTTTGTGGCGAGGCTACATCACGACGACTTTGAAGCAGATCGGTACCACCGGTTTCCGACTCGGCAGCTACAGCATCATGAAAGACTTTGAGCGAGCGCGAGGAATTAGCCCCGACGGACCGATCATGAGCTTCGCCAACGGCGCCCTTGCCGGGACCGTGACCACAATCGCGACGCAGCCATTCGACACAATCAAGACGAAGGCGCAGCAGGCAAAGGCGGTCGGCACCATGGAATCATTCCGGACGATCATGGCTGAAGACGGTGTCAAGGGTCTCTGGAGAGGCACCGTCATGCGCCTGGGCAGAACGGTGCTGTCCGGCGGCATTCTGTTTACGGCCAACGAAGAAGTTATGAAAGTTCTGAAGGTTATTACAGGCAAATGATTTCACTGGATGAAATAGATGGGCCGGTGGATGCACATATAGACAAGTTCGTGACGACAACGGAACTTCACTGATGCATGGACAGTTCATAGATAATGATTACTATACCAAAGCTATATAGACCAAGATAAACATAGATCTTGGCAAAACTCCAGTGTAATTACGTTGAAAGAAAGACAAGGGCACAATCGTTGCCGAGGGAAGGACGCCGGCCTGGAACGCTGCATAGAGCCATTGTTCGAATAGAATCTGGCGGAGTATGCCTCCCTATTATGTGCTCGTAGGCGAACCGTTGGTACTTGATAGCCCTTGTTAACATTGCCCATAGAATCGAAATGGGGTACGGCCGGTAATTCCAATGTTGATGGACTTGAAAGGTTCCTCATTGTTCGTCATCATACTCATTCCCCGCGAACACCTATGTCCCTCAGATGGGAAATCACCACTTTACCTTTACAGTGCCTCCTTGCCTTCTCCAAGCACGAGAGCCATCTCAACATGGAGTCCCCCCAGCCACGCGAGTATTTGCCTTCCAAAGGAAACACGCCAGCCCAGTATCCACTCCAAAGACACACATCGGCCTCAGAATCGCTGTCCCAATCAACAGATTGCGCCTCGATCTTGCCCTGTTCCGTAAATCTTCCCGTCAACAACCAGTCCAGCACATCTGGAAAGTCCTTGGCAGCTGCAACTGCACTCCTCCAGCCCCCTTTGGTCTTATAATGTATTCTGGCACCTGCATAAACGAGCAACTTGACGATTTCTATCCGTCCCAGGTTCGCTGCAGCCATGAGCGCCGTTCCATCCTCAGAGCCTTCGAGTTCGATGTCACATCCCGCATCCAACAGGAACTTGACTTCGTCTACAAGTCCGTAGCGAGCAGAAAAGCACAGGATGTTAAATGGTTTACCACCATCATCTGCCTCAATCTCGGATATCTGACGCATGAAATCGCGGCCTAGTCGGCGGTACATCAGCCGCAACTGCTTGCGCATCGAGCTGGCATCGTCAATATCGTAGAAATACCATAGGATCTTCCACAGCACTCTTCCTGGTTCAAATGTCTGAAGAAGGACACACTGGTCCGAGTTGAGGATGTAGGTCGCAAGTTGAGTTTTGAATAACATGGGTGCCCAGAGAGGTATTCCAAAACTCCCGATTTGATTGAGATTGATGCCAGCTTTTTGCAGTGACAGGGCCATATTGACTGAGACGCATATGAGGCCTGAATCTGACTCGAGAATGCGGCTGATGCTGGCACCCCTCTCGAGGAAGAACTGGACCACTCCGGGACTGGCATCATAGATTGCGAGCTCGATGGCGGTACGGCCATGACTGTCACGGATGCGGAGAGAGGCCCCGTGATCAGTGAGAAGCTTGACCATTTCCAAGTCGTCCGCTTGGACTGCGGTATGTAACGGGGTTCTTTGAATCTGGTTCTGACGATTGACATCGGCTCCGTACCGCAGAAGGAGTCTCGCAATATCCGCCTGCTTCTCTTCCACGGCATCGTGCAATGGGGAGTGCTCGAGATACCGGCCCGGGCGAGTCGGGACCTCGTTGACAAGCTCTCTGACCAGGTTGCGTCCTCCGACCGTGCCGAGTTCCGAAATGTAGGATAACAATATTTCGAGAATATCGTAGTGGTTTCTGTCGATGGCAACCTGGACGGCGATAGAGTTGTCCAAAAGCCACACCATGTCTTTGCGAGGAATCAGACGGAGCCACGCCGCGATCTTTTTCAGATGTTCGGTCTCACACATCAGGTAGTCAAGACATGTCGACCCCCTCCTCGGCCACCGATGCGTCGTGTCTTCATCGCTGTCAGACGTTGTAGAATCGGAGGACGGGACAGTGCTGCCGCTGTCAAAGTAACGGACGCGCGAACATATGTTTAATCCATTCCGCGCACAGGAGGCGACTCGGAAACTTGCCCCTCTTGCGATGAGAGTATCAATAATTTTGGTCGAAATCTTCTCGCGAGAGAAGGCGAAGACGAGGGCTGTGCAAGTGTGGCAGGATCTTATCTTTATGTCGGGCGGGCACCCGTCGTTGAGAAGCCTTTCGCAGAGTCGGTGATCGTGTTCTTCAATGGCATCTTCCATTGCTTTTGACATTGACGCCATTAGATGTCTTTGAGCCCGTCCAGTCTCATTCGCTGTCGAATCCGTGGGAACTCTTCGAAGACTGGATTTGACCACCTCTACGAGTCTTTTGTTATTTTTCTTCATTGCGATATCCAGCGGTGTCTCCCCGTTATTAGTTTTCAGGTGGTCTGCACCTAGCTCGAGGAGAAGCGACGCAGTCGGTTCGTTTTGGTGCAGGATAGATATGTGCAACGGCGTCAGACCAGCGGAAGTTTGAGCATTGATGTTGCAGCCCCGAGAAGCCAGGGTCTTGATAGTATCCATCAACCCAAAGAAACTTGCGAGGTGCAGAGGAGTGGACAGATCTGCCGCAGCGACGTCAAGGTTGGTGGCAAACCCACGATCAAGTAAGAGCTTGACTGTCTCCGGCGATGCAATTGCCGCGAGATGCAGAGCGCTGATATTGTTGAACGTCTGCGCCCCGACGTTCCAGGTCGCAAACGTTACTTGCACTTGAAAGTTCCAAATGGGCTCTGGACAACGCGCCGCGGCCATGTCCTCGAGCAAATCGACGTATCCGTGGGCACATGCCCATGACACCGGCGTCCAGCCGTTCACGTCCGGAACATGCAATGTCTGGTGTGCGCCATGACGAAGAATCAACTTTGCTGTATCGACATTGCCGGCGCTTACGTGCGTGCTTAGGGGCGAGAAGTGACTTTTGCTGCTGAGAACCTGGCAATCAACTTCTTCCCGCAGCAAACGCTGGCACAAGTTAAATTTGTTGTTCTCTAGCGGTCGTCTGGCCTGTGCGAATCCCGTGATGCCGATTCTGGAGTATCCCAGGTGTGGTGGCGGTGGAGGTGGAGGGGGTATGTTATGGAGAGCGGTTGTAGAGCGGAAAGTCGGGCAGCCGAACAAGTTGATGCCGCGACCGTCTGGTATCCCGAGTCGATGAAGCAAGCCCAAGCCCTCTCCAGAAGGCGTCAACTGGTTGATATCAGCCTTGCCGACTTTCTCGAGCATCTTGACTAGCATCCTGTACCCGTTGGGACCACTGCCGTTGGAACATAGGAACTCCAGCGCGTGAAGTGAGTGCTTTCTCTTGCAGACATCAGCACCCCCTTGAAGGAGACGGTCAAAGAGAAACATGGAATCGTAGTAGATTGCCCAGTGCAGAGCGGCAACATCAAAACCACTGGTTTCCAGATAATCCCTTTGAGTCGTGGAATCCAGTACGAGGACGAAGAGGTCTTCCACGACGGCCACGTTGTCGTTGTCTTCTGGCGACTTTTCGAGGCGGAACAGCGCTTCTATCTCTTTCAGTCCCGAAGTACCATTGGCTTTTTCATAAATCTCCATGCAACCGTGTTCTATCATGGTTTTGACAAGATTCACAGTATCTTCAACGTCGGCTGTGCGCTCCTGCTTCAATGTTTTTTCAAGCCTTTTGCACGTGTATTCCCAAATACCGTGGGCGGTGTTTTCCGTTGTTTGGTCGAGATCCGCCTTGACCAAAGCCACGAGGACTTCTTTGTTGTAACCATCGGACGTAGTGGCCTCTAGGTATTGCTCAAGAGGGGTTTTGCCCGTTTGAGATCGCTTATAAGTATACGCTGTCAGGAGTTCGTTGACAATTTCAACGGTTGCGGAATCATCCAGGGAGTCCAAGGGCGACTCTGCCGTTGGTAGTCGTATCATGTTACTTGCATGTAGCTCTTTGAGCATTTCCACGTTGTTGATTTGCGCGATAAGTCGACTCAACGAGGGATCCGTGCTTTGCAAGATGTCGTGATGCCCGGGGAATTGGCTGACTATGGCTGACGCATTCCGGTACTTCTCTCTGAACAAGGCTTCGGCGAGCGGAGTTCGGCCTTCTTTGTTGGTGGCACGAAGGGCGCGTACACATTCTGTTCGACCAACTTGGGTGAGGAGTGTTTTCAACAGACTGCTCGATGTAAGCTTCCCCGCTGATAGATGCCAAATGGTGTTTCGTCCGCCGTCCAATTTGGCTGTAGTGCATCCATGCTTCAAAAGGCACACAAGGACATCCACAAACTCGTGCTCCGCACAGTTCAACACCATCAGTGATCTTTCGTCCTTCTGTTCGTCAGAGGCCACAAAGGCTGTCAGCAAGTAGCCTAGACAGGAGATTGACGAGCACGTCGCTGCGAAATCAAGCAGCCTGGTGAGTGTTTCTCCCGCAAGAATACCGCTACATCTCGGGCTTCTTGACCTCTCTATCAGAACTTCTGAGTTGTCTTCTGCGATGGCGTTCCACATATGCTGTATCAGCATGTCATCCGAGATGCCTTCAGAACAGGGCAAGTTGGTGTCGATGTCTGTAGTGTCGGAAACACATTTCTGGAATGCCTTGAGATATGCAGCAGACTCTCCCTCCTTTTTGGAAGCCATGTTGCTGAGCATGTCCAAAATAGACATAACCATCGCAAACGCGCCTTCATCTTTGGTTTTTGACCACTTCCGGCAAAGTGAGCGGAAGACGTCTGCGTCGTCATCGTAGAGCTGCGCCCCACCCCTGACAACAAGACCAAAGAGCTCACAATCCCCGGCCCATTCCGAGGCTTTCAGAGACAGAGCACCCATCGTTTTCCAGTGGCACATCCGATTCGGCAGTTCTTTTGTGCAATCTGCTCCGAATCTAATGAGAATCTCTACCGTTCTCCGAGACGGCTGCTCCAGCCACTGGTTTGGCCGCTTCTGGGTCGACATGCCTTGACAGGCGAAGAGAAATGGCCCTCCCAGGGCGCATTGAAGAGGTGTGCCTCTTTTGCTTTGGCGATTGACGTCCTCTCCACGTTGGATAAGCTCGTGACAGACGGTGTCAATTCCGAGGAGTGCGGCCATGTGCAAAGGAGTAAAGTCTCCCCTTCGAACGATCCTTGCGAGGCGCCTTGTTTCGCCTCTATTCCAATCCCGCCTCGGGGCATATTCCTTCCATCCCCAGGTAATACTGGAATCATTGTGGTTCGCTCTAGAACCCGAATTTGAGGTCGCTTCGCCAGAGCTTTCGAGTGTTGGATTGGTCGGTATATCGCTGATCTGTGTAGTTTCTGAGAACCCGGACCCTTCTTTGTCTTCCATGTGTAGTGGTGCGATCCCGTCTCGCTCGTCTCTCCATATGTTCCATGATCCTCGAAGGACATAATGCCGGCATACTTCTAGACACCAAGACTTGAAGTTTGGAGTTTGTTTGGGGTCGAATAGCACCATTGCCTCAGCAAGAAGCTCAGGGTCGTCCCGCAGATTGATCGCAAGCGTGTGCCATGTCAAAGCAGCAAACCTGTAGAAAGGAAACCGTGCATCTCGGGTTTGAATGAACGTTTCTTCGGACAGAGACAGCTTAGGAAGTCTTGAGAAATGCTCTGAAGAGAGAAATCGCAGCGCAGACTTGGCGAGCAATTGATTGGTTCGTGTCTCATTGAGTGAATAGTCGGATATATCAGGGTCGGATATGTCGATGCTGGTAAGAAACTCTTGCACGGTGCAATGAGAAAGCTCGACTCTGTCGTTCCACGCCGACTTCCGGATGAAGATGCCGCATTGGCCAAGAACCTCCGACTCGTCAATCTCCGGGTATGTCAGCATGTCAGCGTTTTCGGACTCTGGCCCTCCTTTGGTTGCTGTCGATAGAGCTTGACACAGCTCTTGCGTAGTAAGCGGAGGGTTTGAGTATGCGACCAGCAGCAGGGTTGCCTGTATCAAATCCCGGGACGCTGCGGTTTTCTTGCTGAACCCTTTCAAAATAAGTCTGTAAGTGGCTTCGATACTGCACGGGAGCGTTTGAAGAAACTCCATCTTCTCTTCGCAAGACTGTAGCCTGCTCAGGTGATCTATGTGGCACAGTATCTGCCAGAAGCTATGAGGCCGTTAGAAAGCGTGGATCATGGTAGAAAGGCGCCTGTGACCTTGAACTCACCTGGTTTCCGATCCGAGACAGAGCCTCTGAGTGGCTTGGTCCTTCATTTCTGCTTTGGCGAATTTGAGATCTCCACTGAAGATTCGCCTTTCCAACTCTGTCGCAGTGAACAGTTGTCGGTCATTTTCGCTATGGGTCAGTTCGACTTTGCTAAAAACCCCCCCTAATGATTTTTCAATGTTCTCCTGTAGCCTCGAAACAACTGCCACACGAAGAGCCTTCTCGCTCTGGCCGATGAGTGAAGCCAAAGACTCTACAATGCTGACGGTGTTGCTTCCACATTCATCCACACCATCAACTACGACCAGGACATGCTCGAAGAATTTGGACATCTCCAACAAGACAGACTTCAGCTGTTCTATCATGGGACTTTTGGGCCTTCTCTTGTTTTGATGCAGTTCTTGGTAATAGTCCTGAAGCAGTTTGAAAGCGGCTTGGTCATGGCGGCCAACCAGGGCGGCGATTGTGCTTAGAACATTGACCGGATCGTGAGTTCGCACATCTGCAAAGTTGCAAAAAACATAGACTACCACGGTGCGGCTGGGCCGTCGCAGGACTGCTTCCCTGATCATTGCGCCGGCGAAGACTGTTTTACCTGCTCCCGCAGGTGCGGTGATCCACAGATGGGATCCCGTCGCATTGACCCAGTTCTCGACCTCCGGGCTCTCCCATAGTTCAAAGCTATTCAAAGAGTTTGTCTCCTTCAAGACGCTTCTGAGACGTTTTGTTTGGTCGAATTTGAGGAAGAAGTTGATGACATCTAGGGAACCTGGTTCGGTTGCAACGACGGCCGCCATGCTGATATGCTGGGAGACTGCATTACTCTGGTCAACGTCCACAACGCATTTCCCGCTGGAAAATGCTTGATGCAAGTCACTTGTTGACTCTGCAGACAACCCTAGACTGAGAGTCTCTTTGCGTTCGTTCAGCTCTTTTAACAGATCTCTTGTCCAGGCGATCGTAAATGGCCATTTGGGGTTGGCGTTCCTGAGGTGTGAATCGGCTTTCCGTTTCAATAGTGACCGTTCCAAGTGCTCCAGTGTCTTATGGCATGATCTCAGCTGTGATAGGCAGGTTGCGGATACACAGGTACAACCGGGATCATCTCCAAAGGTCGAAGCTAGGAGGGCGAGCTGGTGCAGTAGGCCAGCGATGTTCTGTATCTCGTTGGCGACGTTCCTTATTTCTGTCCGTGTCCTGCTTTCGACCTTGCCAAAGTACACTGTCAGCCGGAAAGTGGCATCGGCAATGGCCCGGAGGCCGCTGAGACCATCCGCCAAGATGCTCGTCTCCATGGTCTTCCGGGCCTCGGTCGACGACACTGCGACCTCAAGCTATCGATTCGAGTGGCTTTGAAAGCAAGAAATAAATACCATTTAACGTCTTTGCTGACACTTTGAGAGTGAAAATGAGCCGCGCAGTTGAGTCACTGCCTGTCTGCGTGTCGGTCGGTATGCACGTGTGACGTGTTTGGTTTTCCCCGCATGTGCGACAATCAAATGGCAAATGGCAGCTCATCTGGAAGATAATACCAGGCTAGAGAAAGCTCCCTTGCATAAGAGCTCAATATGGCAGCTAGATCCGAGTGGCAGCTTATGCTTTTTCCGATCGGAGGCGCTCTAATGATTACACGCAAGGACGTCTCGGTCGCGGCGTATGGAAGTGCAGGTTTATTTTTGTTACCCAAATACCCTGCACCATCACCCTGCGAATAACTTTTGGCTCAAAGAGCATTATGATTTTTGCGATGCGACTTTGAAGCGTAAACTCGGGATCTGAAGGGCCCTTCTTCACCATTGTGAAAGCTAACCGAGCGAAAAGATCGATCGAACGGAAGAGAGGGAAGGCTAGGAGTCTCAAGACCGGCCTTATGAAAGCGCTTCCGCCAGATCGTTCTTTTGCGTCTCACGGAAGATGCGGGTGTTCAGTGCGCGTTGTGCCAGAAGTCATTCCGCCTCCTGGTCTCCATCTCTGCTCGACACAACTTCGTTTACTGACATGGTTTCTTGTAAATAGACGAGTGCCGAGTCTTTGTCCTCAGGTTTGATAATCCGCGCCATATTCTCGTGGTAGTAGCCTAACTGTAACAGGCAAATCATATCCATTCTTCCCGAGAGGATGGATTTGCGGCAAGTCCAGGCACGAAGCCATACCCATCGCGGCTATTGCTAGTAGGTGACAATGGAATGAGTTCTCTCCAAAATGTGCGACTGCGCCCTGGAACAACTTGTGCGACTACGCCCTGGAACAACTCGTTGAAGTTGTCGCGAAGAATCCGTGTGTGCGCGGCTCGTTCACTGTCGTCAGTTATGGACCTCGTCACCCTATTTCTTGCCCGGATGCTGCTAATGTCATATGCTGCGCGAATCTCCGTATAGCAGTCGGTCACTATTCTTTGAAATGATTGTAGAGTGCTGTAGTCTATTTGACCAGTCTCTTTGTCCAATAGTTGTTGCATCGCGGCGGCGGCAAGACTAATGGGTCGCCCAGGGTACTCGATATCCAGTATACGGGATAGGTGGATAAGGTAACGCCGAAGAATCTCCCCTTTGTTTGGTGTGTACATCTTTCATACATAGATTGCGGAATGCGGATGAATAGTTATTCGTATAACATGATTGGTTCTTAATTGTCTGCTAGGCTCTCAGGGTGAGGAACTCGGGGCCGATTGAGAGTGAATGGTAAGTCGACAAAGGATGAAATGGGAGATTCTGCCGCAGGATCGGCGGTTCTGGCAGAATGAAGAAGCCATAATAGTCCGCGATGAGGTCGCAAAAATTGGGGATTTGAAGTAGTCCAGTTGTACTCGGCGCTGCTCAGAAGTGCTGCATCCGTCGACACGAATGGAACCAGATTGAAGCTCATGGCTCTTGGGTCGTTTCCCAATCATGTGGTCCTCCAGTTGTGCGTGCTGTGTACATTTTAAAAGAGAAAAAAACTATGATGTTTATGAGTTCTTCGAATGGAATCGTGTAGTAGTTGGTATTATGGATTTACAAGAGTGAAGAAAAGATGCACCAAGCAACAACTACACCGGGAATTGAGCTTTATTATACGCAGTTGTGTCTGTGCACGAAGTGCTCATGAACTGACCAAATTGCTGAAATATTGGAATAGCAGACCGCGTCAGTCTGGCCACCAATCATGACATCAAGCTGGCATCCGAGGTTTGGTCCCAAGACGCGAGGTCTTGTTGAGTGTTGGCGGTTGCTGATTGGACGCCATACGCATGCCAAGTGATGGTATGCATCCACCGCTCACAGCTCTTCCTCTGGAGGCGGATGATAACAGTCTACATGATAGGCCAGAAGAACAGGGGTGTCTGTTGATTGTATGGGTTGCAGCTTCTAAGGAAACAAAAGAGCAAGGCTTCTGCCATGTCGGGAATGTTTTGCAATGCACTCAACGCAGCATGGCTACGCGAGAGTATACAGGATGATTATTGATTAAAGGAATTGTTGCCAAGGACGATCGCGTTCCCCCAAAGCAATTTTATTGAACTTCACGGCAGTTATAGTGGAGGTCAAGTATAGAATTGTGAAGACTTACCCGACTGGGGGGGGGGCTAATTACTGTAAGACTTTGAGACGTAGATGTAGGCTTCAAGATTCTTGGCCGCATATACCGAACGAGTTTACCTCGGTGGGTCCCATAAACATGGAGTTTCACAACTAGCTCATAGATATGGGTGCTTTGAGCAAATTGAGGCATACTGAGGGCATCATCTGTGTTGATGAGGGACGAACTGGTTCGCCAGCCGGGATGACATTTCAGCCCCACCCGCACTTACAGTGTCCTTGCGTATGAAGACTGTGCAGATGGTGCACGGCTGGCGGGTTTGTACAGTACGAATACCCAGAGCTCTACGGCTGACGGTGAAAGCAGGCAGCGAGCGGCTAAGGAGCTGTGCCGCACCCGCACCTGCACCCGCAGCCCACCGCTTCCCGCTTCCCGCTTCCCCCCCCCCTCCACAATCTTCGAGCCGCGGATTCTCACCTTTCAATCACTTTTGACTGGAAATCCCGAGATCCAGGCTCGTCGATTGACTTTTCGCTGCTCGGGCTTGACTTTGCATCGCTGAGCTCGCATACCTCTCCCGGCTTTCGTTGTCGTGTAAGCCAGAGACGCCACCATATAACACAACCCTCGATATCTCACATCCCATCTCTCAGGCCACAATGGACGAGCGGCCTAGTAAGTTTCGGAAGCACACGCAGCATGGCTTCCCCTTCGCCACGGCCCTTGCGCCGCCGCCGCCGCCGCCGCCGCCGCCGGGTGCCGACAGCTTTGTCTCGCTTCCGCCTCGCTGGTCGCCTGTCGAGTACTCCCTTGCGGACCACTACCGCCACGGGCCCGCCATCTACGGGGAGAACGCCTGGCCCCAAGGCCATGGCATCGGTCAGATGGACCAAGCCTTTGCGAAGCCGTTGCCCGAAGATGACCAGTCGGCACTCGCCTTCTTCCAGCCTGCCTCGTCCCTCATCCAGCCCTCTCCCCAGGCCTTGAGCACCTTGTCGTCGCCCTCCGTCGTCTCCCAGCCTTCCTCCGCCTGGTCTGCCGCGTCGCCCACCCAGACCGACTTGCCGTACGAGTGGCCGACGACGAGGGCGTCGCCGTCCACCGCTTCGTCCGTGACCCAGACCGCCGCCCAGAGCCGCTTCGTCTGCCCCGGGCCGCACTGCGACGAGTCGTTTGACCGGGAGCAGGACTTCACGGCGCACTGCACGACGGCCCATACGCACACTTGTGACTGGGCAGGCTGCGACCGGCCGAGCTTCGCCACCAAGGACGGCCTCGCGTGGCATGTCAAGCTGGAGCACCTCCTCGTCTGTCCCGCCCCAGGCTGCACCGAGAGTTCCTTCCAGACCAAGCAGATTCTCGAGAGCCACGTCAGAGTCGCCCACGCGGACGCCGGCGGTGACGGAAAGGTCAAAGGAAAGGGGATCAATACAGTAACAACAACGATGACGACGACGGCGGCGCCGGCGACGACAAGAACAGGGACAAAGCCCCCGGCCCAGATCATGGCTTCGACGAGCTCGTCCCAGGGCGCCCACGCCGTCGCGACGCCATCCCAGAGCCCCGACGAGGACCGGGCCATCAAGCAGATACTGTCTGTGGCCGTTTCCAAGAAGAAGTGCCGCGAGCAGTTCAGGAGCGTCGTCGAGAAAAAGCTCAGAAAGCAATACGGTACGTGTTTGGACGCCTGGCCTCTCCCGAGCGCGGCTTTTATCTAACATGCACGCTTCCCCCCCAGGTCAAACCCCGCGAACAGCAGACAGCCCGAGCGACTTCTCCCGGGCCCGCCTGTCCCGCCTGGCCGAGGCCGCAGCTTTCCCCCTCGTCTGGGAACACGGCGTCCTCCCCTTCCTCGTCGAGTTCATTCCCAAGTGGTGCGGGCCGAACCACGTCATCAGCGTCACCCGCGGCAGGACGCCGGGCTCCCGGCGGATCTGCATCATGACCAGGGAGGAGCCGTCCCGGACCCGCCGCATCATCATCGCGGCGCACGTCAGGGACCTGCTCCCCGAGAACCACCGGGCCACCGTCACCTTCGCCTTCGTCGCCGGCGCCGTCGACCGCATGGTCTGGGCGCGCGGGCTGAGCGCGGAGATGCCGGACGAGGTCTGCGTGGCCCGGAACCCGTACTACTTCGAGAGCCCGTGCATGGGCGACAGCATCGGCGTCGACGGCACCGCGGACTTCAGGGAGAGCACCTCCACCCTGGGCCCCTGCCTTCTCGTCGGCGGCGGCAGCTACTGGCTCGCCAACTTCCACCCCTTTGTCGACGCGTACCAGCACCTGGCCTCGGTCAGCGTGGAGCACCCCTCGCCCGGCGACCGGGCGGGATGCATCGACGAGCGGCACGACACCATGCCCGACGCGGACTTCACCATCGGCCTCCTCACCGCCACGTCCGGCATCGACCTGAGGACGACCCGCATCTCCCACGACCCCTACTGGGAGGAGTGCGACAAGGAACCCCCGCTGGTCGTGACCGACTGGATCCTCATCGCCTCCAAGACGCGCCAGGCCAACATCCTGCGCCGGTTCCCCTCTGACACCATGCCGCTCCTGAAGGAAGTCCCCGTGAAGGCGACCAGCGCCGTCGTCCCAGGCGCCGCCGTCGTCTCCACGGGCCGCACCTCGGGCCAGCAGCGCGGCCAGGTCTGCGAGATCCCCGCCTACCTCAGCGCCGAGGAGAACGGCACCGGCAAGGCCACGCGCGAGTGGTTCGTCGAGGAGCCCTACCCCTTTGACGACGAGGAGGGCTGGATCCGCGGCGGCATCGGCGTCGAGGGCGACAGCGGCGCCGCCGTCGTCGACGCCGACACCAACGCCCTCGTCGGCCAGCTCTGGGGCCGCAACAAGTACTTTGGCGCCGGGCCCCGCCTGACCTTCTTCACCCCCGTCGGCGACCTCTTTGACGACATCCAGGAGCGGTGCGGCCAGCAGGCGCGCCCGCAGCTCCCGCAGTACCGCGACGAGTCCGACTGCTACCCGGTCGACCCCGGCTGCCGGCAGTGCTTCGACCTGCGCACCTACCTCGACAGCAGGCGCAATTCGCGCGAGTCGCTACGCTCCATTGTCGTCGGCGGCCGCCGCAGCAGCGAGGGCGACCGCGGCGACCTGACGTCGGCCGGGGGCACGTCGGAGCTCGCGACGCCAAAGGACCACCACGACCACGCCTCCTGGCCCCGCGGCTCGGGCGTCGAGGAGGTCGGCTCGTCCTTTACAAGCTTCATGTCGCCGCCCTCGGCCGCCGCCCCGCAGTCCTTCGCATTCACCCCTCAGCCCGGCACCCCCGGCATCGTGGACGTCAGGAGCCCCTACGCCCTCACCCTCAGCGCCGAGGACCTCTACGACGACGAGGGCTACACTCACGCCATGGCGGGCGCCGTCCCCGGAAAGCGTGCGGCCGCCTCGGTGCCCCTTGCGCGGAGCTCAAGTCAGAGGGCTAAGATGCAGAGATTGCACTAAGCGTGTGTTAACTGGTTCTTTCGGATTTGTCGATTTTTCTTCTTCATGCATCATAACGGAGAGAGAGGGGGGGTGGGGGGAGGGGGGGTGGGTAATCAGCCGGGGAACCCGCCTCGCGCCATCTTCTTGGCCCTTTGGTCCCGGCGGTTATGGTTCGCCCGCGAGCCCTTGTTGGCCTCCTTTCTCCTCCGCGCTGCCTCCGTCTCCTTCTCT
The DNA here is from genome assembly GCA_030867225.1 of Colletotrichum caudatum. NCBI lineage: Eukaryota > Fungi > Ascomycota > Sordariomycetes > Glomerellales > Glomerellaceae > Colletotrichum > Colletotrichum caudatum. The sequence continues at coordinate 14,620 of MU846301.1, forward strand.
CCCGTCGGACCCGCGACGTTACCACCTCCCCTCCCGCCGCCCCTACCGCGGCCGCGACCTCCGCGACCTCCTCCTCCTCCTCCTCCTCCTCCTCCTCCTCCTCCGCGGCCGCCGCCTCTGCCGCCCCTCGACGAACTTCCTCCCTCGGGGTCGGACTCATCGCCCGCCCGCCACGCCGTCGACGCGATCTCGGTCTGGGTGCCGGAGAAGGCCGCGGCGCCGCTGTACTTGGCCTCGAGCCGCCGCTTCTGGCCCGGGTTCCTCGAGAGCATCACGGCCCAGCCCTCGATGGCCTCGTCCGTCATGCCCGTGTCCTCCCGCAGCTTACCCCGCGCCTGGCCCCGCCTCGTCGCGGCCTGCCTGTCAAAGACGGCCGGGTCCGCCTGGTAGGCCTTGTAGAGCGTCTCCTCGTTGGCGTCATTCTGCCCGTCGGCCTCCTCGTTGGCGTTGTCCACCGTGCCGCCGACGTCGTCGGCGTCGTAGGTGTCGTCGCGCTCATCGTCGTCCGAGTCGAAGGCCGCGAGCGCCGACAGGATCGCCGCCTTGTTGGGCGCCGTGGACCGGTCCCGCAGGACGTCGTCGGCCGTCCTCTCAGGGGCCTTTTTCCCGAAATGGAGTTTGGAAACGTCCAGCTCTAGCCTGTCCAGTTCATCGTCATCAAACACGTTGTGCCGCTGCGGTAGCTGCGGGGGTGTCGGTCTGGGTTCGAGCTGGCTCTTTCTTCTCTCCAGCCTGGGTGATCTGGGGCGTATTTTAGCAGTATATCAAAGACGATGAATGAGAAACAAGTGATGCAAAAAACAAATAAATATGGAAATGAAGAAATGAAAGCCAAGTAAACGTACAGCTGCGCGGCGCGGTCCGCCGTCGCGAGGTGCGGAGGCAGCGAGTCCTCCAGCAGGTGCGCCGTGACGACCTCGGTGTCGTCGCCGTACTCGTCAAACAGCTTCGAAATGAAGGCCGATCCCAGGTCGGGGAACAAGTCCTGGATGAGGGAGATCTGGCTCTGCCGGTGCATGTGCAGCTCGCCCCGGACGTCGTCCTCCTCGTCGTCGTCGTCCCCGGCCTTGCCCTTGCCCTTGTCGACCTTCCTGCGCCTGACAAGCCTCTTGGGCCGCATCATGCCGCCCCCAGGCTTGCGGAAGCCCTCGAGGGCGGCGATGCGCGACTTGAGGGCGGTCGAAGCGGCGCCGGCGTCCTCGGCACGCCTGAGCAGCTGGCGCAGGACGGGGGTGACGGTAACGAGCTCGGCGACGAGCGAGTCGTTGGCGCCGAGGGGCCCGGCGCGGTGGGCGTCAGCGGCGGATTTCAGGGAGAAGAGGACGTCGGCGAGCATGCCGAAGCGCGGGGAGTCGCCGCCGGTCAGGCCGACAAGGCCGAGGTAGGCGGCGGCGACGAGGACCTTGCGCAGGGGTGGGTTGGTGATCTTGAAGGCGGAGACGAGGCCGTCGAGGAAGTCGCCGCCGGCGAGGAAGAAGGCGGCGGCGTGAGGGGAGGCGTGGAGGAGGTGGTTGAGGGAGGCGAGGCGAGCCTCGAGCGACTTGAGGTCGGCCTTGAGGCCGGCCTCGAGGGAGCGGGCGAGGGACTTCTTCAGGCCGGCGAGGGGCTGCTCGAGGGCGGGGCCGTGGAGGGCGAAGGCGCGCGAGAGGACCTGCGGGGCGCTCCTGCGGTACAGCTTGCTGAAGGCGGCGAGGAAGGGCGGCGCCGTGAGCGCGGCGGGGGGCGGGTGAGACGGCGTCGTGAGGAGGCGGGAGGCGAGGGCGAAGGCCAACCTGGGCAGCGTCTTGGCGTGGGCCGACGGGCCGAGGACGGACAAGGGCCCCGCTGCCGTGGCGACGAGCTCGGTGACGAAGGAGGATAGGAAGGGCGGCAGGGAGGAGTCCTCCTTGGAGGCGTCCTTGACGAGCTGGGCGTCTGGGAGGGCGAGGTAGGCCTGGGTGAGCGTCGTCCAGGCGTCGAGGAGAGACTCCCAGTCCTCCGGGGTGAGCTTGGCGCGCCATTGAGAGGACGGGAAGGGGGCGAGGGGCGGTAGAGAGGTCGCCATTTTGGAGAGTGCTGCGGCGCGATGGAGTTAACGCGGGTGAGACGAGGAGGGGGAGAGCTCTGCGGGAGAGCTTGCGGTTGTGTCTTTATCGCACATCCATTCGGGAGTTGTTCTTGTTGCGTTTGGACAAAGATGGCGGTTCGGAGGTGAGATATGAGATGGAGGTGAGATGGGTGAGACAAAGAGTGAGATGAGGCAGCTTTCATGACATACCTACGCAGTAATACGGCGTTCCCTCGCCGGATGATTCATTGACGTCGGTCGCCCTTTCCGCGGAGCTCGATGCGGCAGTGGGGCGTTTGTAGGGAGGGGGGTTGTTTCTTTAGGTACCTAGATACGTATCTTTTCCACAGCTACAGTAGATCCCGCACTAATCCCGATCGAGACTAGCGAGCCTCTCCTCGGTAAAGCCCTACCTCCAATCCCCACGGAAAAAAAGAAGTTCGCGATCGCGCCCGCCCCGAACTTTTTCCAACTCCAAGCTTTCGATAGCCAGACTTCATCAGCCTTCATCACTTTGCCGCAACCAAGCCGTTCGAGTCGTGAAGGAATAACCTCGCTCTCCCTATCATTTAACCAACACAAAAAAAACCTCCCGTCCAACCCCCAACAAACACCACCCGTCAACATGTCTTACAACAAGGACAAGGACTTCGGCGAGGCGCCCAAGACGCACAAGATCCGCATCACCCTCTCCTCCCGCAAGGTCCAGTCCCTCGAGAAGGTCTCGGCCGAGCTCATCGAGCGCGCCAAGTCCAAGGACCTCCGCGTCTCCGGCCCCGTCCGCCTGCCCACCAAGACCCTCAAGATCACCACCCGCAAGACCCCCTGCGGTGAGGGTTCCAAGACCTGGGACTGCTTCGAGATGCGCATCCACAAGCGCCTCATCGAGTACGCTGGGCCCCCTTCTTTTCCCTTGGAAGCGTCGAATCGACATGCTAACGTTTTTTTTTTCCCTTCCCGCGCAGCCTCAACGCCCCCACCGAGATCGTCAAGCAGATCATCATCAACATCGAGGCCGGTGTCGAGGTCGAGGTCACCATCGCCGCATAAGCGATTGGGGACTCGCCAGAGACGAGAGGGACGCGAGGTGTTGTTGTTCTTGTTGTAGGAGGGACCGGACGGTATGGGATTTGGCTTGGGAAATGCTGCGCCGCACGGCGGGGCGGGCGCCGAAAGGCCCCTCGTCCTCGACCCGGCAGGCGCGGAGGGACGAGCTACGAGGTCTTGATACCACCCAAATCAACTGATGACCACCAAAACAGAGCCACAAAAAAAAGACGAACTCGAATTTCTCGCCATTGTGATGTTTTAGTGACGGACGGCCCCCCCTGTCTCAATGAGCTTCCTCGTAACGAGTGGGCGGAGGGCATGGGCTGGTGTGCTGAAACAGTATTGAAATATTTGCCAGTAGAAAAGAACATGGTGCTTGAGCCTATCGGCAGCGCTGGTGGCACCATCTATAATTATCTGCCCCCGGGATGCCATATCCCGTCCTACCCACCTATCTGCCTACATTGTACGCCCCCCCCCCCCCCCCCCCCCCCTTTTCGCTGATTGATCCTTTTTCATCAACGCCGTGCAATGCCAGTTCCTTTTACAAGAGTACAGAGATGACCCCCGCCAGTCCTCGCCTCACACACACCTCACCTCGCTCGTTCCGCTCCCCCATCACAAGTCCCAAAGGCAAAACTCCCGCTTCGGCGGCAGCTCGGGCATCATCCCTTCAAACTTGCCCGTCTGCACGAACGCCTGCCACTGCTGCTTCGACTTGTCGTCATACGCCTCGTCGGGCAGCTCCGTGTCCTTGTAGTAGTTGGGCGGGCCGTCGGGGAACCAGATCCTCGTCCACGCGCCGTTGAAGGCCTGGATCCCGGGGACGTTGTTCCGGTACGTGACGGGCTTCCCCTTCCAGTTGGACAGCCGCCTGTCCATGCCCTTGGCGCTGTAGCTCGAAACCGGCGGGTGCTGTCTCGAGCTCCCCGGCGGGTACGGCCCGCTCCCGGCCGCCGCCGCCGCCGCCGCTTGTTGCGCGGCGGCCGGCGCGGCGGGCTGTCCGCCGAACGGGTTTGATGCTGTTCCGCCTCCGCCGAGGCCGCCCGCAGGCTGGCCGAACGGCGACTGCGTATTGTTCTGGCCGAAGGGGTTGGGCTTTTGACCGAGTTGCGCCGGCTGGCCAAAGGCGCTGGTCTGCTGTGGCGGCTGCTGCGTCGGCTGTGCTTCCATTGACGCAGACCCGAATGCGCTGGGCTTGGGGTCTGGCTTTGCGCCAAAGGGATTGCTCGCCGCCGGCTGCGTCTGCGCGGGTTGGCCGAACGGACTGGCAGACGCTGTCTGCGACGGCTGGCCAAAGGCACTGGGAGCCGCAGCCTGGGAGGGCTGGCCGAACGGGCTGGCGTTGGACTGTGCAGGAGCACCGAACGGACTGGCATTCTGCGTCGTGTTCTGTGCTGCTTGGCCAAACGGGCTGGGGCTGGCTGTGTTCTGAGCCACTTGGCCAAAAGGACTGGCCGAGTTGCCACCTGCGGCAGCGCTCGCAAAGGGGCTGGCGCCGCTCGACGCGCCGCCAAAAGGGTTCGGCTTCTGTCCCAACGCGCTCGCTTGGCCAAAGGCGCTGCCGGTGACACCGGGCTGTGATGGCTGGCCGAATGCACTGCCAGAGCTGCCGCCGGGCTGCGCAGGCTGGCCGAAAGCTGGCGCTCCAAAGGGGCTCGGCTTCTGGCCTAGTGAAGATGGCTGGCCGAAAGCCGATGTGCCACCTCCGAGAGAGCTGGGTTGTCCAAAGGCAGACGTGGGCTGGGAGGGCTGGCCAAAAGCTGGGGCCGAACTCTGGCTCGGGGCGCCAAACGCAGAGGTCGGCTGCGACGGCTGCCCAAACGCCCCGCCGGAGCTACCGACGGGCTGCGAAGGTTGTCCAAAGGCGGGCGCGCCAAACGGGTTCGGGCGCTGCCCCAGAGCGGCTGGCTGGCCGAAGGCGCTTCCCGAGGCCGCTGCGGTGTTGGTCCCGCCACCAAAGGGTGACGAGGTTTGCTGGTTGTTGGAAGAAAATGCGTTTGACGACGCAGCCGAGGACGAGTTTGATGAAAAGGGGTTCTGCTGGCCGAGGGAGGACGCGGCCCTTCTCCCGACCGCGAACTCCCCCGTCGTGCCGCCCGGTTGTGTCCCCTGTTTGCAGATGTCTATTCTGTTGGGGTGCTTCTGCTCGGCCGACACGATGAACTGGATCGCCCCGTCGAGATTGCCGACCGCCGTCTTCATCTGCTGCTGGGCTTGCTGGTAGACCTCCTGCGCTTGGCTAAGCTGCCGGGACGTTAGCCGACTGTCGTGTCGAGTTCCACGCTCTGGTGTCCTACCGCTTGTTGAGGGTTTCCCGCGGCCGTCGCCATCAGGTGGAGGAGCCTCATCTCCTCGAAGCTCTGCTCGCGCATGGGGCCTCCAAAGAGCTGTTCGGGGGCGTCCCTACCCGGACCGTAGGCGGACAGGATCCATTGCGGTGCCTCTGACGTCAGGTCCTTTTCGATGGCTTCTTTCGATAGTTGGTACGGCAGCGCTGCGCGCGCATGTCAGTTCTTCTGGTCTCTTTCAAGTGTATGGGTCGCCTGGTCGATGCACGAACCATCGTTGCCACCGCGATTGAATCCCCCTCCTCCCTGGCCGAAAGCTGCAAAGCGGTTGTTCGATTGTGATCTCGGGTGCTCGAATCGGCAGTTCTCTGGTCGCACACGTTAGCTCGAGACACTCTCCCAGGACGTGCAGAGTCCCTGCGGCATGACAAGAGACCAATGGACAGGCATCGCGTCTGACGTACGTCCAAACCTGCAGTTCCCCTGCTCGTAGAACTTGCAGACCACCATGTCGAGGGCCGTAAGCGGGCGTTCTGTGGTGTAATTTTCGGCGCGACGACAGCAGCTATGTCATTTCGGAGGACTCGAAAGCTCAGGCTGTATCGGCAGGGCGGGATGCAGATAAGACAAAGCTGTCAACTGTCACAAGAGCGGCCGCGTGGGTTGGGCTTCGGAGAAGAAATAAGACCTGATATCAGCCTTTCGCAGCCTTGCTGCTGCTGGGCGCTAGCGCGGTTTGGCGGGCCAATAGGGAGGTGGTACAGTGCTCATAGCGTGTGGCGACTCTTTCGCACTGTCACCGCCTCTTTCCTGCTGGAAGAGGCTAAGAGCCACAAGGGGGCGTCGTCATAAACTTGCATAACGGCCAAATGTTATGTTAGGTGAACAAAGTCCAAATATTGGGTTTGGATAGCCATAAGTGCCCCTCGAACTCAAATCATGTCACACCAGGTAGGCTGAATAGACCTTTATGTTATCCATCATTAGCCCTGTATCTGGGTAGGTAGAACGGCTAATAGGTGGTGTTCACATCAAAGTATGCCGGCTCATATGCCCTTCTTGCTCCACTTGGGGGAACTGCACTATTACAGAACGTCACAGCAAATGCAAGAGCTTGACGCAGCCAAGAAATCGTTTACTTCCTGTAAAAAAAAAATCGAAAAAAACCGTAAGAAGCTTCTGCCTCTTCATCTCCAGCCTCAGCTACCCAACGGAGGCACACCCGACCTCCTAGCAGGAGGTTTTTGGCATGGCCCGCCCCCAATCCTATCACTAATCCTACCACTGTACGGGTTAAAGAGAGCTGGGATGTTAGTGAGGGAAAGGTGGGATGAAATTTGCGACTATATGGGAGACGGGGGGGCAGAGTATCCCCTCCCTTGGTTTTATATGCCAAGCAAATATTGATCTGTTGTTACGATAGCTTCATGTATTTCCACCTTCTGCAATTACGTTGTCATGTGCCATATCACGTCGTGTTTCACATTCGTTACTGTATATATAACGTTATACCTCACTTTTAGCACTCTCACTTACATATAGTCAAGCCTTTTAGACCTGAACTCCTCTGTGCCCTGCTGTGTGCTCTAACTCGTGACATATGTATCGTCCAGAGAACAACGAGGGGTAGGATTCACACGGGGTTCCTGAATCGATCGACTTCAATTGCTCTCGCTAATAAAGAAAAGACAAGCACCCCCCAACCACCCGTCTACCCGATGACCCCGGCAATCATGGGCTTCAGCTGCCCCTCGACGTAGTCCGGGTTCCGCCAGTCCGACCAGTCGTGGGTCAGCAGGCCCCACGTCTCGTCAAAGTCCTGCGTGCCCTGGCGGACGTAGTAGCTGCCCACGAGCACCCAGACGAAGAAGCTCCCGCGGACCTCGGGGAGGTAGCCCGCCAGGCACGTCGAGTAGACGCCCTCGTACGAGCCGTCCTCCATGTTGAACCCGAACTCGGTCAGCGAGACGGGGAACACGTTGGCCGTCGCCGGGTCCGACGCGTTGGTGGCCTGGAACCCGTTGTTGTACAGGTTGCCCCGCAGGCTGTCGCAGCTGCCGGTGGTGGTCTCGTAGTTGTGGGTCTCCAGGACGAGCTTCTCGCTGTAGCCCGGGAAGTCGGAGCGCGAAAAGGTCCCGTTGCCGGGCTCCAGCGCCGTGCCGCGGAACACGGGCGCGACCGTCGTGTCGTAGTTGAGCCCCGAGAGGTAGATGAGCAGGTCCGGGTTCGCGCCGTTGATGGCGTCGGTGCCCTGCCGGATGTAGTCGTACCAGTCCTGCCAGTGGTACGAGGCGGCCACGAGGTCGGGGTTGTCGGACGCCTGGCGGAGCTCGTTCCGGAGGGACATGGCGACGAGCGCCGGCCACGATTTGCCCTGCGCGGCTCCGTCAGTCAACCGTTGGGAGAGTTCGACGGCGACGGATCAAAGGGGGGGGGGGGGGGGGGGGGGGGCTCTTACGTGTGTTGCCATGTAGGTGAGGCCGCGTACCCAGTTGGCAACGTCGAACTCGCGGTCTCCCCACCACGTGTTGCCGTCGTCGCTGGAGCAGCACCACTTGCCCTTGGACATGTGGTTGTCGAGGAGGATGTGGACCTGCTGCTTGGCACACTCGGCGGCGATGGCGTCGTAGACCTATAACAAAAGAAAGTCACCGAGTTAGCCGGGGGTGGCCTCGGCACATGAATCGTACAAAAGTCTGCGTCTCGCTATCAAAAAGAAGAAGGAGAGAAAAACGTACCTCGAGGCGGGTGGTGGCCTCGGTGAAGGAAGGGTTCTTGGCCAGGACCTGCGCGAGGACGGCCGTGCCGTTGGCCTCGCCGAGGCCCTCGACGAAGGCCGTCCTGAGGTCGACGTCGCTGCCGCCGTTGGCGTAGATCTGGTCGACGAGCTCGATGGCGTACGTCAGGCGGATGGCGTTCATGCCGACGCTCCGGATCTTGGAGACGACCTGCTCGACCGAGTTGTACTGCAGGCCCTCGGGGATCATGACCTCGCCGTGTCCCGGCCAGTTGGTGCCGGCGAAGTTGACGATGTTGCCCGAGGCGTCCTGCTGCCAGCGGCCGCTGGTCGTTAGGGGGCCGTTGGGCCAGGCGGCCTGCCTGGCGTGGGGGACGGCGGCGACGGTGCTGGCGAAGGCCAGAAGGGAGCTGAGAAACTTCATTGTGGTCGGAGGGGGGGGGGAGGTTGTCGCAGTAGATCGGTCGAGGTGTGTCACCGCGCGGTCCGTCTCTGGCTCTTATACCACTTTCTCTCTCTCTCTTTCTCTCTCTCACTCTCTCACGCTAACAGCAGCAGCAGCAGCATCCATCTCCTAGACGGGATAGCTATCCTGTCCATGTGGCCCTGCCTGCTCCCCACCCACCCGAACACCCCCAGGAACAGAGAGCGGAACCTGCAAGCTCGCGCCAGGAACCGGCCTCTGACATCACGAACACTGGACTGGCAGTGGTAGCGGGCCTCGGCACTAGGTCTTTACGGGGCATCTATTATCACCGTCCAATGCACCATGACGAGTCGCCGACCATGTCATCGCCCGCAGTGGGTCTCAAAAGCCGATCGAAGCTCGCGCGAGGGGGTGGAGGGGACTTTGGACCGAGAAGACGAGCACAGCCGCCGGACTAGGGAAGGGGGGGAGACGGCCAAGATTACGATATAGGGGGCATGAGAAGCTCCCAAGGCGGGTCGGTTCAACGAGGTGACAGCGTGCCAGGAACAAGATGAAGTAGCAACGGTCGACCTCGGCTTGAAACAGGGTCTGTTTATCGCGAGCAGTGCAATGATGTTTTCCTTCCGCCGGCCGTCCCACCCCCGCATTGCTTATCGAATCTACCCATGGCCTGGATGGGGTCCTTCTCCGCACGTCGTTCCCCTTCCCCTGGACGGCCCACCGGCCCAAGCCTCCCCAAAGCGGTCGTTGCTGCGCGATCACAAGACGATCGAAGGAGCCCGTCGACGTTGCCATGGGAGTGGAGCGTCGAGCCACGGCTCCGCGATCCCCGCGAGGGAGCAAGAAAACAAACAAACGCTCGAGCGAGTGACAACTCTCGCGCCGGTTGACGCACGCCACGAGCGCAATCAACCGTATGTCCGGAACTCGTGGGATAGACGGGTGACGGCTGCCCTGGGAAGGGTGCAACGAAGCCGTTCCTGGCAGGAAAGTTTCTGCAGCCGATGAAGCGGCCGAATGGGCTTTCACTCAAATGGTAGGTCCAAGAAGAAAAAAGAAAAAAAGGGGGGAAAAATGACGGCAGAAGTTGAGGGGAAACAGAAAGAAAGGCAACGAGGGGAGGGCAAGGGGGAAAGCAATTCGACGACGTGAATGGTGCGCAAGTGTCACACGGGAGACAAGGGTACTCACACAAGTCTAGTAGTATCTACCGTGTATAGATAGGGTAGGATTCGATCCACTTCCTAATCATTTAGATCCATTGGTTATCTCGGGGATCCTGGAATGCCAATTGACACGTGGGAACACGCCTCTCCGTCTGCGCTCAATGACGACAGCTTCATCCGTCCCCGTCCTGGCGCGTGTTTCTCACAAGTCTACCTAGTCTTCTGCCGTCGGCATCTCTAGAGGCCAAGTCCATCACATTCTTTCCATCATCAAACCCTCCCATTCCTTCTCCAAAAGGGTTATAGAAACCAAAAAAGAAGGGGAAAAAAATCACAGAAAATACCCTCACGCCCTAGCCCGGAACTCGACCATCGGCCCGTCCTTCATGCTCGTAAACGTGTCAAACAGCTGCATCTCCGAAGCCCGCCTCCGGCCCTCGGGTAGCTCCGGCCGCCCCTCGGCCGGGTCGACGACGCCGACGGCGCTGCGCAGGTCGTACAGGAACAGCGTCCGCGCGAGCGTCGTCGACATCTCGGCGTACGCCATCCCTTTCCCTATACACCCCCGCGCCCCGACGCTGAAAGGGCAGAAGGCGCTCTGCGCCCGCGCCACGTCCTCCTCGGTGGTCGTCGCGTTCCCGCCGGCGGCGACGGCCGGGCTGCGCGAGCCGACGATCCACCGCTCCGGGGCGTACGCGTACGCGTTCGGGAAGTAGTCCTCGTTGTGGTGGATGGCGTAGTGCGGCGTGCCCACGACGGTGCCGGCGGGCACGCTGGCGCCGTCGATGACGGCGCCGCCCGGCAGCACCTCGCGCGGGAGGAGGCCGCCGACCGAGGGCGACAGGCGCATGGCCTCGTCGATGCAGGCGCGGAGGTAGGTGCAGGCGTTGAGCGCCGCGCCCTGGCGGATGTCCTCGACGTCGGCGAACTTGGCGCGGACCTCGGCTGTCGCCTTGGCGAGGGCGTCTGCGTTGCGCACGAGATAGAAGAGGGTGGCCGCCATGGCGGTCGACGTCGTGTCGGCGCCGGCGATGATGCTGGGGTTGTCAGACGTCGGGCTCATTTGTACTCGTGGACAGGTAAGCCAGACAGACTAAAGGGGAGACTCACAGCAGGTTCGACTCGCCCCACAGCTCGGGGACGGAGAAGCCCAGCCCCGTCTCCGGGTCGCGGGCCTTGAGGAGGTAGTAGAAGAAGTCGCGGCGGTCCGTGTCCTCGCCCAGCTTGGTGCGCTCCGTCAGCTGGCCCTTGCTGTAGGCCATGTAGCGCGCGCGGCCGGCGGCGATGGTGGGGAACAGGAGCCTGTCGAGCTTGAGCTTGTCGACGATGGGCATGGTGCCGCACTGTGACTGTCAGCGTGTGGTCTCTTTTTCTCGGCAGTCTGTCCGCGATGGCCAAAGACGACAAAAAACTCACCAGGAGATGCCTCTTGGTGGCGGCGGCGATCAGGTCGAGGGCGAAGCGGTTATCGGGGGCCTCGAGCATGTGGAAGGCCTTGCCGAAGGAGAGGTCGCCGAGGATGTCCATGGCGAGGTAGTTACACCAATCGGCCATGTTCTTGGGGGCGGACCAGCCCTTGGAGTCGGCGGCGGCAGCGGCGCCGTCACGGCGGCCCATCTCGTCGGTGAAGCAGCGCACGTTGGCGAGGATGTAGCGCTCCATCTCCTTCATGGCGCTGTCGGAGAAGGCGTGGGCGAGGACGCGGCGCTTGCGGGCGTGGACGTCCTTGTCGCGGACGTTGTGGGTGTTTGGGGCCGGGTGGACAAAGGCGTCGTAGAACTCGGCCTTGCCGACGTTTGTGCGGAAGCCGTAGATATCCTTGAGGGAGGCGGCCGAGTTGAAGGAGAGCGAGTTGGGGCCGAAGCGGACGATGTTGCCTGGGGGTGGTGGTTAGTTAACCTTCCACGTCTCTGCCAAGCGGCAAGCGGGTAAGAAAAGGAAAGGGGTCGCCGCACCATATTTGTTGTGAAGCTTGTAAAAGTCCAGATGGCGGTCGCCGTTCCAGGCGTGGTAGAGCTGGTAGCCGTCGGTGATTTTGGCGACGAAGGGGCCCGGGTACTTGGCCAGCGGGTGGAAGAAGAGGCGGTAGACGACGACGCCGGCGACCTGGTTACTGTCATGTCAGACTGGGCGCCGGCTCCTTCTCGTGCATGCCGCTGCTCGTTCTGTCGTCCATGACGACTCTCGAGGGCATATCGAGGAATAGGAGGAGACTCACGTATATCACGCCTCCCACGGCCGCGAAGCCCAGCCAGAGCCACAAGTGATTTGCCTCTGGCGCCATGGTGACTTGGATTTGTCTTCTTCTTCTTCTTCCTCTTCTTTTCTGCGTCAAATTAGGCTGATGTAAGGTGTGGCAGAGCGTATTCCCCCGTCACTGACTCTGTACTCTTGAAAGGGGGGGGGGAGAGAGAATCTTCAATGATGAGGAATGACGAGGATAGAACATGAGAAGGAGGAACCTCGACTACTTGTGTGACACGAGACAATCGAGAAACCGTGCGTCTTGGTCATCTCTCTCTTTCTCTTTCTCTTTCTCTCTCTTATCGTCAAGTATCGAAAGGGGGGGGGGCAAGGTGGTGGCTACCTAGCCCTACGCAACCGTCGGCTTTCCACGGTCCAAATCGGGATAAGGAGGACGTCCGGCCACGCGGAAAGGGAAACCACCAGGCAAGAAGGGCTGGTCTGTTCTTTCTCCTTCAGTCCTATCGTCCCCCACCTAACCTTCCTGTTCCGGGGGTGCGGCTACTCTCGGGCACATGTTTGACGTGAAGCTTGGATGTGCATCATACACACTAATTATAGCGTACAAAAGTACGAGAGGAGGTACAGTGGATAAAGCAAAGGACATGGAGCTACCCCAGACTGACTCTTTGGCCCGCAGATAGCCCACGGGTACGCCGCATTTCCGCTATTTCTACCGAGTTGGTGCCTATATTCGCACTACGTAGGTACTTTCCTTACTGCAGGTACTTACCCCAAACATCAGTCATATCCCCCGCACCGAGGTGGTTTCGCATCAGGCCACGGGAACTGAACCAACCGGACGCGGGCTCATTACACAGCACGTCCCGCAGAAGTATCCGTACATGCATGCATGCAAATTCGTTACTGGCAGACCGCAGGACATGCGTCCATCTCCGTTGTCTCCTTTTCCCACACTCTCTCTCCTCTCTTCCCACACGTGTAACAAGACGTTGGAGAGAGAAGAAAAAGTCGGTATTAGTGCTACCTACTTACCTACCTAATTAGCACCAACGCGGTACCGCCTTACTGTACCTATGCACATGCACATGCACATGCATATACAAGTATTTGTATATCGCTGACTAAGCACCGGCGCCGGCGCTCGGCTACCGGCCACAAGTTGGTTTAGGTTCAGACCACCCTGTCTGTCGACTGCGGAGACAGACACAGAACCTTAAAAAAAAAAAAAAAAAAGGAGGGTAAGGGATTCCGCTTGAGGTCCGCGTCTTGGATCCTCGCTTGGCACCGGCCTTCAATGGCTTCGGCCGGCTTTCTCTCACCTTCTTCTTCTTCTCCTTGTGTGTGTGTCGAGTCCGTGGGGCAAGCCGCTGTCAGATGGGGAGAAATGACGCACCTTCATCCCATACCCCCCCCTTTGAAAAAACAAAAACAAAAAATGTGTTTGTAGTAGTTATAGGCGATAGATAATCTCCTTGATAGCTTGAGCTATTTACCCCGATACCCAAAATATCCATGACTGACGCTGGATACTGAAATAGAGGGCAGCCGGAAGAAGCTGACCAAACGCCCCACCCTCTGCATCGCATCGCACCGGCGGTGCATCGGTAAACAATCACATCAGTCGTCGATACTATCATACAGGACGGGATATTCGCTACCGTCTACACTCATCACGTTGTTGCCCAAGGTATACATCGTGTATAGCCTTTACGCCTGCCTACATTACCACCCTCGTCATCATTTTCACGTTGCCGCCGATCCCCCCCCCCCTCCGTTGCGTGCGTTGCCCTGTACCCTGTTACCCACATATCCCCGTACCCCATTAATTCGTATCCATATTTCATCTCAGTGGTTGTAATATCTCGGCTCGTCAAAAACGTGGTACCGGTGGTCGCGCACCCCCTGGCCCCGGAACATGCTCGGGAACCGCCACCCCGGAGGCACCTCCTCCTCGCTCACCCGCTTGTTGCGCGTCTCGTCGTCCACCGCCTCGATCCGTTGCACCTCGTCTTCCGACCGCGGGATGACAAACTTGGCCACCTGCAGCTCTGTGTCCGTAATGGTGCTGCGGCTGACGCGCGCGTACCCCGTGCGCTTGAGGCCCTTGAACAAAATGTACTCGCACCACCGGTCCCAGTCCGTCGGGTCCACGTCGTGCATGCCCGACGTGCTGCTGACGTACGTGTTGTAGTTGCCTTCCAGCGGCTTCGTCACGAGGTACGACAGCAAAACCGACGGGTTCTTGGACTCGCCCATGAGCTTCGAGAGGTACTCCGTCTGCAGCCGCCGGTCCTCGGGGTCCTCCTCCTGCCCCGAGTGGAACACGAACACGTCCACCTCCTGCCCGTACACGTCCAGTGTCGCCGCGATAGCCGGCGCCAGCTCGCCCACGGGGCTGGGGAGGAGGTGGTGCGTTGACCGCAGGATCGGGAACTTGGAAAGCAGCGCCGAGCCCCACGTGTGCTTGTTGGGGCCCGGACCGTAGTCGACGTACATGCCGAGGTCCTCGGCGAGGAACTGCGTCGTGTCGCGGTTTCCCATGATGATGCGCTGCAGGTCCGACTCGAGAAGACCGACGACGTCAATCTCCAGCTCCTTGATGAGGTCGCGCATGCGGTACTCGGACGACCACATGTCGTTGTCGAGCGAGAAGTGGATCGTCCAGATGCCCGCCGTCATGATGCGGTCCTCGCCGTGGTAGGGCTTGTAGTCGTTGGTGGGGAAGCGCATGAAAGCGGCGGCGAGGAAGACGACGTTGACGAAGGCGGCCGCAATGGTGTTGTATTTCTTGTGCTGCGACGGGGACGAGCGGCGGGCATCGCGGCGGCGGGCCTGCGACGAGGTGAGGTCGAAGACACCGGCGCCGATCAGCAAAAACGTCGTCATCATGACCCAGTCAGTATGCTCGCGCACAAGGGGCCCGCCGGGTACAAAAGCGTAGGCGACGACCCAGACGTGGAACAGGACCATGACGTTGTAGATGAAGAAGCCGAGGCCGAACGTCGTTCCGGGGCTCCTCTTGGCTGCGTTGGACAGAAACGGGACCGACAGACCCATCAGGTAGACGGCGGTCGTGAGCGCGCCGTAGTAGCCGAACCAGTGGTGGTACGAGGTGAGGATCGCAGCACCCACGCAGCCAATGCCGTAGGCAGTCCACGAGCTCATCAGGCCGGGCCGGTAGAGACCGATCAGGAGACCGGCCGTCATGGCGACGATGGTCATCCAACCGTACGTGTTGGAAGTGGGACCCCGGATCGGGTAGCCGTCCCAAACCCAGAGGATCATGGTGCTGGTGTCCGACAGCAGGGAGTGCAGGCCGAAGAACAGACCGCCGACGCCGAAGGCGGCCAAGAGGGACGAGCCGCCCTTTTGGGAGTCCTCGGGATAGTCGCCGGTGGTGAGGGGCGATCTGCGTGTGAATCGCAACGCAGCGACGACGGCGATGGCGAAGCCGGTGGCGTTCCAACCTCCGTTGGCGGCGTGAACGACGGGCCACAGCGGGTTGTTGGTATACCACATGAACTTGGCCGTGGACGACGCAATGAGGCCAATGGTCCACGCGAGAATCCTGGACTCGAGGCGGGTTTGGTGTGCTCTCTCGGACCACAGCGTCGCGGTCCAGGCGAGACAGGACGTCGCAACAGCGAAACCGACAGTGAAGAGGCGGTTTGCAGGGTCGACTACCTTGTAGGCCAGCAATCCGACCAGCGAGACGAGGTGAACGGCGCGCTGGTTCTTTACGACGAGGGACCGGATTCCACGGATCCCCAGAATCGCCGGCAGAATGGTGGACATGACGAAGGCCTCGTAGCCGGAGATGCCCATGTGCCACAGCGGGAAGTACCACACGCAAACGCCGAGGCCGGTCAGCATGGTCCAGAAGATGAAGCCGTGGTAGACGTCGGCGGCGGTGTCGAGGGCCTCGGCCCAGGTGAAGCGGCCGGTGAGGACGCCAGCGCTGGCCTTTTCCTTCCTGCAGGCTAGTCAGCTACGTGTGGTCTGGAGGGGTGCGGCATCTGGGGCGTCTTACTCCTTCTCGAGGACGGCAGACGGGACAGACGACTGGTTCTCACTGTGACGAGGCTTAGATTACGCTCTTCAACTGGTCTATTTTCTGTGGCCTGGTGTACGGTATGTACATGACTTTATTTCGGAAGCCATTGGACGTACCCCTTGCTTGCCCCCTTGACGTCCTTGATCACCACTTCGAAGGTGCTAAAGTCGAGGGCCGTGACGGCGTCGAAGGCAACATCGAGGAGGATGAGGGCCCATTCGAAGAAGGCATATATCGTGTATGCTTAACGCGCGCGCGCGGGGTCAGCTACCCGTCGTCTGCGAAACCCGTCTCGGGCAAAGAAAACTTACCTCCGGCGACACGGTGAACCTTGTGCTGGATGAAGAAGTAGATCAAGGGCACCAGGGTTCCGAAGAAGGTACTGGCAATCCACTTGCGGTACTTGATGGCCTGCGGATTCGGCGGGCTGAGCAGGACGCACCCAATGGTCCACGGGAGGGTTGCGACGATGTAGGAGATCATGAAAATGTCGTGCCAGTCGTGGTCGTCGGTGGAAGTGACGTATGTGAAGCCGCCGCACATGACGGTGCGCAGGATGCCCATGGCGAACGTGAACTTTGGCAGCGTCTGGCCGGGTCTCCTCGTCAACAGATACCACAGGCCGACGAGGGCGAAGCGCGGGCCCGAGGTGATGGCGATGAAGAACATGTAAAAAGACCGCTCAGGGTACCGGTCGCCAATGGTGGCCGAGACGGAGGGAAACCACTCTTGAGGGTATCCGTACCACTCATTCTGGACGATTTTGTGGTAATGCAGCGAGACACCGACGATGAACGCGCTGATGAAGGCAGCTATCGGAGGAAATGATCAGCCTTTGGACAATTGTGCACGCCACCCCATGGCTGCGCAACCGGACGGGTGCGGTGCTGCCTCTGCGTCACGCGATGATGATCGCGACAGCTTCAGCAAGCAAGCCGGAGTCGGTGCCACGCGCGCTCGGCGACTTACTGTAAGCTGTGGTGGTATGCAACCAACTGACCCATTGGCCATTGAACGTCAGCGCAACGCCTCCGTCCTTATCCTTGTACCTCGATGACATCGTGTGAAGTTGTTGCGCTTTCTTGAAGGAAGGGCAAGTCTTCTCAACTCGGGCGGCAGCAGCAAAAACAAAGAGAAAAGACGCTCATCCGAGGGATCCGACAAGCGAACTACTACAGTCAACAGTCGGGGAGACCGGTTGGATGGAGGGGAGGGAGAGGGAAAGAGAGAGGAGAGTGGGATTGGGAAGAGGAATTGTGCAGCAAGCTAGCACAAATAAACAACCCGGTAAGTCCAGGTAGCCCCGGCACCGTAGCACCAGGAAATCCGTAAGCCTCAGCGGGGCGCGGGAGGAATGGGACACTGCAAAGAGAAACGGGATCGGTGATGGAGCTGGGAATCGCGTGGTTGGGCTGACCAGGGCCGCGCAAGCTCCAGTTTTCTTTTCTGACGACAGTCCGACCCCTGACCGTGGGGACTCTTCGTCGACTGGTTGTTTGCGTGCTGTGGGATACCAGGGGGGGTGAAGGGCGACAAGGAAGATGATAAAAGAAGACCGTGTGGAGGATTCAAGGTTAGTGTTACGAGCGAGGGGGAGCCACTGGAGCTTTTGCAGTACCTCTGTAGGTATTCCCTACCTCATACGGATACATAATTACGTAGGAAGCTTCAGGCACCCCCCCTCCCCTGTCTGTTCCGTTTTGGGATTGGTCTGCACAGGGGTGGCTTGACGAAAGGCTGAAGGCTCTAGCCACAGACAGCACTGTCCACTCCGACACGGCCCGGAGTCCGGAGGGGGAGTGAAGCCACACCTCGGCAGATGCCCCGCTTAATTTTTCAGTCGGGTTTCTCAGCCTTGCCGACTTTTTTTTCTTTTTTTTCTTTCCTTCGTCGGTCTGTCTGCCTCCTCTTCCTCCGTTTCTGCAGCGCTGTCGGTACGCTGCGACCAGGCGACTCGACTCAATACTTTCCGGGAAAGAGTACAACCCAAAAACCACCCTCTTTCTCGTTCTCGGATTCGTAATCATGGCCGTCGCCGAAAAGGCCCGCTTCTATCTGGAGCGTTCCGTTCCCCAGTTGCGCGAATGGGAGGAAAAGGAAATCTTCACAAAGGTAAAAAGCTGCCCCCTCTCCAAGAACCCCTCGTCGTCAATCACATAGACTTTCGACGGCAAATCCAACAAGCTAACTCTTCTTCCACAGGATGAGATCCGCACAATCGTCCAAAAGCGCAGCGACTTCGAGCACCGCGTCCTCGCCCCCCGCTCCAACCCCGACGACTTCAGCGCCTACGCCAAGTGGGAGCAGTCCCTCGACGCCCTCCGCTCCAAGCGCTGCAAGCGCATGAAGATCGGCCACGTCGCCTCCCAGCACGCTACCCAGGCCCGCGTCCTCGCCATCTACGACCGCGCCGTCACCCGCCACCCCGGCCGCAAGGACCTCTGGCTCCAGTACCTCGCCTACACCGCCGACGTCAAGGCCACCAAGCGCTGGCGCCGCGTCATGGCCAGCGCCCTGCGCATGATGCCCACCGACCCCGACCTCTGGGTCTTCGCCGGCCGCCGCTCCGCCTCCTACGGCGACATGGGCGGCGCCCGCGGCTACTTCATGCGCGGCTGCCGCTTTTGCACCACCGAGGGCACCCTTTGGGTCGAGTACGCCCGCTGCGAGATGGAGTGGCTGGCCAAGATGGAGGCCAAGAAGGGCCCCGCCGGCAGCAAGAAGAAGGCCGAGCAGGAGAACCCCCTGGCCGGCGAGAAGATGGACGACGACGACGAGATCAAGTTCAACGATGACGACGACGACGAGCAGGACGACGACGACGCATCGAGGCTGCCGACCCTGGCCAAGGACAAGGTCATGAACGACGAGGAGAGCAGAGCGCTCAAGAACAACCCGGCCCTGGACGGCGCCATACCCATCGCCATCTTCGACATCGCCCAGAAGCAGCCCTTCTTCAGCCCCGACGTCGCCGAGCGCTTCTTCGACATGTTCGCCTCCTTCGCCAAGGTCTCATCCGCGACGAAGATCGCCGCGCACGTCGTTGACGCCCTGCGGGAGCGCGACCCCGCCCACCCCGCCGCCTGGAACTGCTACATCCGCCTGCCCCTGGTCGGCGTCAGCCCCGACACGCCCCAGTTCCCTCTCGGCCTGCGCGACGTCCTGTCCCGCCTGGGCCAGGGCCTGGACCAGACCTCTGACAAGGCCGCGCTGCAGAGGAAGTCTCTGGTGTGGATCGACCTGGTCCTGCTCGCCAAGGACCTCGACGAGGGCATCAGGACCGTGTTGGAGCATACCAAGGGAAAGTTGCAGTCGTAGCTGCCGCTTAGATACAGAGAAGTTATTTTACAAAGGGAGGGGCCGGAATGGTACAGATGGGGAGGGAGAAAAGAAAATGACGGGGGATTATAGAAGGAAAAGTGATTTACATGGCGCAAACAACATGACGGGAATTAGAAACGGCCCCCGGCGGGATGTATCCGGTGTCTTGCCCTCGAAATCCTTGATACCACTTGCAGAGATCAGCCTAATCAAATTTGGTCAGAAAACAATAAGGAAAAAAAGATGAATGACACGCCCGGTATGTCGACATCTGGCAGCTTCGCGCCCGGGGCGTCACGCCGCCGCGTAGTTGGGGAACTTCTTGGACGCCTCGACCGTCTCGTCCCACTCGCCGTCCTCGTCGAGCTCCCGGGCCATGCGCACGACCTCTTGCCACTCCTCCGGCGCGACCTTGGTGACGCTCAGCCGCGCCAGCCGCAGCAGCTCCATGTCCCGCAGCGGGCCGTCGCCCCGCGACGCCTTGAGGAGGCTCAGCGGCACGATGCGCGGGAACTTGTGCTCGATCTTGACGTGGACGAGGCTCCACTTGCTCCCGTCGTGCGGCGCCGCGGCGTCGTAGTACGGGTTGTCGTTGATGCAGGCGTTCCCTGGACGGTGTTAGGCCGATGGGTGGGGGGTGGGTTGAGGAAGGGAGAGCGACGTACAGTCTGGCGAGTGTTCCTTGACGATGCTCATGATGCCGACGACGCCGGGCTCCTTGCAGTTGGAATGGTAGAAGAAGGCCGTGTCGCCCTTGCGCATGCTCCTCAGGTTGTTCCGCGCGACGTAGTTGCGGATCCCTAACGCCCGTCAGCCAACCTCGTCCACGTCCAACAGTACGCAC
This sequence comes from Colletotrichum caudatum, assembly GCA_030867225.1. Taxonomy (NCBI): domain Eukaryota; kingdom Fungi; phylum Ascomycota; class Sordariomycetes; order Glomerellales; family Glomerellaceae; genus Colletotrichum; species Colletotrichum caudatum. The sequence continues at coordinate 34,768 of MU846301.1, forward strand.
TTCACCCGGAGCGATATAGCTCAGACACACAACGCGCATACACGAACACACACACACACACATACCTTCCCACCCCTCGGGCGTCTTCTTCGCCGCCAGGTCGTCGATGGAGAACTTGATCTCGTACCCGTCCTCGACGCGCACGTCCGGCTCTGACTTCATCAGCCAGTACCGCGGGCCCGGCGGGTCCCTGGGTTCGGCGTCGGGGTTCACGTCCGGGACCGGCGCGGCGCGCAGGACCGCCAGCTCTTCCCTGGTCTTCCTGGGCGCCGCCTCCTTCTTCGCCGCCGTCGGCTTCTAGGTTTCAGTAAGCATTGTGAGCACCCCCCGTCGGTCTGTACCCGCACACCACAGATTTTGCACACAGTCAGACGCAGAGGCCTGGACGTGAGGGGAAGGGGTCTTGTAATCTCAATCGGCTCACCTTGGCCTTCTTAGCGGGCTTGGGGTCGGGCTTGTTGTCGTCGTCGTCGTCGTCGTCGTCGGCGAGCTCGGCCCCGGGCGCGCCGACCTGCTTGCTGGGCTGTTCCTTGGCTTTTCTCTTGCGGCTGCTGATGGTGGCCATGGCCGGCGCGGCTTCTTGAGTCGCTCTATTACTGCTTTTCGTCTTCGCGGCGTCCTGGGTCTTCCCCGACACCGGCTTCTTCCCGTCCGCCGAGGGTGCAGTGCTCAGTCGCGTCGACGACCGCAGACTGCGGGTGACGGCGGGCATTGTGAGTGTAGATGGATGATAAAGTGGAACGAGATGACCCTTAATGCTTGCCTGAAGACACACGTATGGCGTCTGAAAAGAACCGATGTGGCTGGCAACCCCCGCTCGTCCTGTGATATTTGCGACTCTGAGCATTAACCTCATCACAGACGCGGAATGGGGATGGGAGCACAGTATCGCGATGCGACAATTTGCACAGTCTGGGAGTGATTATGTAATCACCGGAGTCTTGGACTGATAGGCCAGGGTTGTAAACTCTGTTCGACCAACGTCTTTCGTACAATTTCCACCCCACAAGAGCTTCGTCTAGGATGTGACATATCGCTGGTTTAACGTCTGGGCTTCGTTATTCTGTCATCTTTGAGCTGAGCAAAATCATTCGATACCCGCCTTGGTTCTGTTGATCTCAGAACCACCTGAACATCCTGTCTTCAGGAAGAGATGAATCTTGCTAAACTATTCGGGTGAAGCCGATCACTAATGAGCCTAGCTGAAGACGTTCTGTGCGCACCTTCGATCGCGAGACCTTATTTTCAACTTGATGCAGGACACCCGGCTTACACTTTCCTGTAAGCTAAAGGGAGGGTGCTGGGGAAAACTGTCGTGGCAATTACGTGTAGTTCTGGTCTCAAGCACTTCAGCTGTGGCATATTTCTAACGACTACCAGCTACTGCGTGGATGGTTATGTTTTGGTAAATGGGCCAGAAATATCACCATACCGAACAGAGTCTTGTAGGTACTGGACACAGAATGCGGAACCCATCTCAAAAGATAGACGTCGAGTCTCATGTGTCTGCGCCTTAGGTCAATAAAACTGTCATCAGTGTGAACGTCGTTATGTAATTGTTCTTGGTTTTTACTACAGTTGACGTTCTCTCCATTCTTCCCTGGTGAGTACCTGCTGTGCGTACACTTTGAGCACTCCGTTCTGAAGAAATCCACACCTGACACCGTGCAAAGATTCCAAGATCCAACTTAGAACCGGCCCAGTCCCAAGGCCAAGCCCACCATCTTTGCTCCCGACTACCGAGTTCTAAGCTTCAGTCCACCACGGACTCTAATTCACCAACCCCAAAGCAGCTCGGAATATCAGCCCGAAAACCTTCCGTCCAGCCCGCTTTGGACCTAATCATACTGCTTGAGAAACCCTTCAATCTCACCAAACTCTCGCCTCACAACCTCCGCATGCTTCTCGCTCCTCGGCACAAACCGCACCTTGTACTCATTCGGCGAGCTCACGAAGCCGTCATCGTACGCCTCGTAGCTTGTGTCCGGTTCAACCACGGTCCCATCCTCCCCGATCGCCCGTTCAATTCGGAACGCCCACAGCATCTGCGCGATCAGACGCCATTGCGTCCTCTCAGCCAGGTGCACGCCGGCGCACAGCCTCCGCCCGGCGCCGTACGAGTAGTGGTCGCGTTCGCTGTAATTCGACGAGGCGGCGAGCTCCGGCGCGAGCTTATGTGCCACGGTGAGGTAGCGGTCCGGGTTGTAAACTTCTGGTTCGGAGAACGAGTCCGGAAGGTGGTTAAGACCGTATGCCGGGACGAAGACGGTGCTTCCGGCCGGGATCAAGAAGCCGTCATACCACTGGTCCTTAGTGGCTGCGTGCGGCGTGCCAGATGGTGCCCTGCGAGAGAAGTGTAATTGGCCCGAGTCTTGAGTATATCGTTGACTAATTGAGGGACGTACACTGGTCTTATTCGCAGCCCCTCTTTGATGATACAGTTGATGTACGGCAAGTCTTCAAAGTCGGACCACTTAGGACTCCTTTCAGAACCACACACACGGTCGAGCTCAACTCGGGCCCTCTCCTGGAACTGCGGGTATTTAGCAAGAAACAGGATGCTTGTGAGGGTTGCTGTAGCCGTAGTGTCAGCAGCGCCCTGATGGACCGTCCCAAAGAAATTGATCAGGGCCGTGTATGAGTGTGGCACGCCTATCTCGATTTCTCCCTCGAGTACGCTGTCCAATAGAGAATTTCGCTTATCACCAGCGCTGCGACGCTCCTTGACGCGCTTATAGGCCTCGTCCCATATGCCCGTTATGGTCTGGTAGCATGCGTTCCCGCGACGTCTAGACTCCATCCAACTGGCCGGAATGAGCTTCAAGATTGGGAACTGGTCAACTGGGAGGTAGCTTCCTGGTGCGAGTGCCTTTGTTATCTGGTGAGGAGTCAGTTTTGCTGCAAAAAGTGGGTAGGTGTAGCGGTCTCACTGCTTCCATGGCGATGTAGACGGCCTGGTCATTAACGTTAGCAACCGCAGACTTGTGGAGTTCACCAAGACATAGTTACATATGCCCAAAAGCTTCCCCAGTCCGTAGCCCGATTACCATACAGGGTGATGCTCGCGATTGAGGCGGTGGTTCGCTTCACCGATTGTGTAAACTCCTCGGGCTTGTTCAGAAGATCGTACATCAACATGGCGACCCTGCATCATATTAGCACATGACGTACAAAACGGGGGTTGTGTCTGTCCATATCGTAACATACTCGGCTTCTTGGACGCTTTTCAAACCCGTGTCCAAATTCTTTGGCGAGAAAAACTGAGCAATGATCTTGCGCTGCTCCTTCCACATTGCGCTGTCAGTCATCATGGCTACATTCTCATCCCTCAATGCAAGGTGGAACTGTTCATCACATGGCCTGTCGTTAAAATAGGCGCCCTTGGAGACCAGGAGTTCGTGAACGGCACGCTTGTCATTCAAGACAATCATGGTGCTCTTGCCGACCTTGATCGAGAAGATTGACCCATATTGGTCGCCCCATTCTTTGAGTCTGGAGAGCTAGTTAGCCCAAGGCCATACTGTCGGTCATTTTTGTGGAACCTGCTTGGAAAAGAAGCGCTCGGGCGGGAGGAGGTGGGCGTTCCCGAGAATAGGGATTGTTGGAGGACCAGGTGGTAGATGTTTCTCCCTGCTTCCGAATGTGAGGGTTCTGTAGAGTAGTAGGACGGAAGGGATGGCCCAGAAAAGGAAGTAATAATTGACCGCAAAGGGCCACTCGGTTGCTGTCGACCCCATGGTAGGTGACGAATTTCCCTGGAAGACAAGAGCATCAATCCGCGACTGTCAATACTTTCCGACGCCCGTCCGGCCCTCCACGGTATATATATCTACCCAAGCGTATATGATAAGGGGAGGCTCTGGGCGGGCGGGCCTCTGGCCATGGAAAAGGAGATAAGGCACTGTATTAACCAATTGGGACTGGCTACTGGCCGTTTCCTCCCACGTGGGGGTTTTTCCAGCTAACCAGGCCTGGGTTTATTCCTTTAAAGGTTCCCAGCAACTGGAAGGCAAAGACTGAGAATATGTACTGAGAGAGATAAATAACACCGGGTGAGAAGAGGTGTCTAGGCAGCTCAATAAACTACATCAATATCTACCGATTAATCTCGCTGGACCTCCATACGTAATATTTCTTCGGGAAGCTTACGTCAGATCGAACCCTGCCTGTGGTGGGGGATCTGCTGGACTAAATCTACTGAAGATATGGGGTTACAGCAGCAGCGGATCTTTGCACATGAAGTCCAGTCTCAGGCGCCTCTTTAGCGCCTTCTTAGTGCCCCTTTGGCTTTACGACGCTGACTGCATTGTTAGTGAGTCGCTTAGATAGGCTATTGGGGTTATTGGTACTCAAGGTCCATTATTAGTAAGAAAGTCCACTATAGAACATATACTACCATTTGCTAGTCTAATCTTTACCTCCTAACTCAGTTATCACAGAAGCCCAAAACAAGGTTTAAGGCGGAAGAAGTGGCGGATACCTTATCGTTCCTTTTTTTCCCTAGGCGAACTAGTTTCGGTAGAATCTGTTCTTCAAAAGACATAGCCTTGGCATCACAATGCCACCAGGGGAGCAAGTCACAATTGAATTACTCTCTCACTCACCCCCATGCTGTGAATTAAGTCGATAACACCCACACCTTTATTGTCGGCAATCTCTTGAAAGGAACCCGGGCAAGAGCCAAAATATCGGTACATCCAGGATAATACCACCAGTGCATAGTGTTCATCTTCGGGTTTGCAATATTTATTACCAGGATTAAAGAGATGTAACCCTCCACCGTACTAGAGGCTAAGAATCCTCACATGGCTTCCACGTCAGTATGCGCCTATGAATCGAAGACCCAATCAATGGACGTGCGGTGCTTCCAAAGGACCAAATGTCAGTAGAGGTCCCCTACAGAAGTCGAGCTATGCTTTAGGGCTACAGGTAAAAGTCGCGCCGAGGAGGTAGCCTAGCTCTGTAGCAAACTTAGAGTGCGTAGAGACTACACCCCCACAGTCCCCTAGCTGGATGTCCGTGAATCGTTTAGGGTCACCTTGCTGACCGAGACTTACACATATGTTGTCTAGTTTGATGTATACTAGAGGTTCAGTTGCGGGTTGCTTAGATCAAGGTGTTAATAGGTACCCAGTCACGAACCAGTATGCACTATTCCGTCCCGGTGCAAGATACGAAGGGCTTCTAGCACGCTTTTAGCCACCTTCTTGGTATCAGGTCGAATTAATCTTTGTCGATTTGACTCGGCACGAAGGTCGCTGCTGAGGTATCCAAGACTATGGACGGCGGGTCGGATAGGTCCGCAATCTCATCCTCAAGTGGTCGAAACAAGGGACTCGAAGCCTGTTATTTGCGCAAAATAGAGACCTCATTTCGAGACGCCAATGACCTCAAATGATCTTCACGACACATTTCCTTCCACTCTCATTCCTTAGCGGCAAACAGCCGAGGTTTTCAGACGTTACAGCCCCCTGCCCAACTAAACTTCAACATTCACTAACGAGCCTAAAAACATGGCACCTCCGGCTCTTGGTAAAGCAGATAAAAGTTACGGCTAGGTGTCAGGGGTGACAGCCTGTGCTCGAGAGACTATTTCGTTGGCCCATCTTGTGGACTTTCAACAAATACGATTGGCTGTGTGTAACATTGATAAGATTGACAGAACGTTTAAGGACTTTGACTGATATCTTCATTATTCCTAAACTGAATCTAACAATGATGTTGAGCTACGCAGTATTATAACTGCTACACACACAAGCTTTTCAATACCAGACGAGAACTGATGCTAGGTGTACCTAAAAATCGAACGTTACTTTTTGCGAACTCATTTACGTGTGCGCAGCAATTTCTATGTTTCGAATATGAGCATTGTCAAGTGATCATGTTATAGTGACCTGTCGGCCCAACGCTGAAACGAATCAGATACACTAAAGAGTTAGAGTCTCGGCCGAATGAGGATATGCTTGGTTGGATTTGGCAAGATCTTTCAGCCTCTATTGTCAGCCGATATGTTCCAATGTGATTGGTGTAAAAGAATAAATTGGAGAAAAACCAGTAACCCTTTGGAATATGTCACGTACGTACTGGCCCGAGTGGAGATCTTCGTATCTTTCGGTCACTCCATCTTCTGGGCGAATTCGGTAGCAGCTTAGCAGCTTAATGAGGAACATCTTGGCAATAGAACAGCCAGCCCACCGACCAGGACACATGTGGGAGGCGTAGCCAAAGTTGACGTCATCCCTTGTCGCACTGCCCCAGTCGTACTTGTTGGACCCAGTTGATGTCGAAGACATCTTTTGCCGCAGGTCGTGATAGCGACGTCCGTTCCAGTCGGCCGGGTTCTCTAGGTTTGGGTTGGATAGGTGAGCCGCCGTCATGACTACCTCGAAGATGGTCCCTGCGGGAAGCACGACCCCGTTGGGCAGCGTTTGAGTCTTGTGGATCTTTTTCATCAGGTTTGCTGCTCGTCGGAGAAGTTCGTGGTTGATTAGTTCGGATTCTTGCCATGACGGGACAGGGCCGGAACGTACAGGCAGCTGTTGGATGATGTTTGTGAGTCTCCTTGCAGAAACTGTCCAACAGTGAAAGCCTGCGAAGGCTGTCCCGCGTGAAGTTCCAATCTTCCAACCGCTCCCCCAAGACTTCGTGTGCCTCCTCGAGTACCTGATCAACATAATCAGGACGGAATGCAAACTCGTAGACAACCTGCGTCGTTGAGGGTCCGGGCGAGAACACAAAGGTGAAGGCGAAACCGATCAGAGTGTTGGTTAGAAACTTGTAATCATGGCGCTTCTCAGCCGGTGCCATGCGAACAAGCTCTTCGAACCATTCGTTGTCCACTGAACCGTTTGACGACCCTCCCTCGAAAGCCTGGATGCATTGCTCAAATATCGGTGTCAAGAACGCGGTCATCCGCTCCAACTGCGCGTTGACGTGACGCACTTCACTTGAATAGGCAGCAGTGATGCGAGCCATGATAGGTCTTTGTGCCTTCAGCTTCTTCATTGCCGGGATCAGTGTAGCTGAATACTGCTCGAACATCTCCACAACCTCTGCTCTGAAGTTGTTACCCATTATGACCCGCCATATGACGTGAGAATAGACATGTAGAATTTGAGGCTGCATGATAATGCCCTTCCAGTCTTTGAGGTTTTGACTACATCAGCAAAGTTCGTGGGACGGGAAGGTCACGGGGTGGGAAGCATAGAGTTTGGTTGGGGCAACCTGGGAACTTACTGCCATTGTCGGAATAATGGGACACCTGATCCAGAATGCCGGATAAACCTTCGTCCAGCGCCTTGGATATCACATCAAGATAGCGGTCTCCCTCATATGTCAGTCTTCAAAATTGGAATCGGGTTATTGTCGAAGCACATACCAAATCCCGGCATGCGTGCACCAAGGTATTGGTAAAGAAGAGGCTCTTCGAATGGGGCGCCGTGCAAGTCACAGAGGAAAAACTTGACCTGGTTAACTTGTTCTCTTTCTTTTCTTTTTTCTTTCCTCGGAAACTTATGAACAGGGTACAAACCTCTTTACGGGCGGGTGCGACCTCTTCGTCTCTCTTCTTGCAGATCGCTAACCAATGTTCCGGTGAAATGAGAACCAGATCGGAGCCTGCAGCCGTCAGCAAGGCGTCTATTTTACAAACTCGGGCTTTAGTTTGCCTTGAGGGAGACTTACCATCTAGTGCAGTCACCCTGAACACGCCACTTTTGACCTGGTTGAACCCTTTTTCAATGATCTCGACTCCATGCGCAGCGAAGTCTTGCCTGGTCGCAAACCAGGACTTTGAACTTTTGATTTTGGGAATGGAGTGATTGGCAGTGATGCGATTGAGAACGAACGATAGGACGAAAGCAAAGAGTACAGCAGCGGAAAGAGCTGGAGTGCTGCTCAGCAGTCGTACTAGTTGTGGCTGCCAAGGTATATACAAAGGGATGTTGCTGGAATCCATGTTGGAAGACCTGTGTTGAACCAATGATGCAATTGCAGAAAGGATCACGGGTGAAGCAGAAGAGGAAGAACAAGTAATTGATGGTTTTTTTACAGTACAGTTACATCTACGTATGTTCCCATGTTATGAAGGTAGATGGGTTCCGATGTGCCATTCATCCGATAATAACCTTTACCGGACGTCCCCCGTCTTGATTGTTTTCAAATGTGGTTTCCGGAAACTCATTCGGGAAGCAAGACTGCATAAACTCCAAGACAAGCTTTGACAGAGCCCCAGTCCGAAAGAAATGGAGTTTTTAGTTCACTAAAATTGGACGAACTCTGCTTTATTTTACGAGAGTTTCGGGGCCCTTTTCTGGAAATTGTTCCCGAATACGAATGTCGAGAACCAATGGCGTTGCGACTTCCGGGGAGCAGACATCGCGTACTTCGAAGTGAGGGCATAAAATGCCTCTTTCAGACGCCATGCGATCCCACGAGAAATGACTTTTCCCATTGAACTTCAGTTTCCAATCGGACACGGGATCACGGAGTTCCGCCCACGGAGTCGGTATTATGTGACAGACCTGCGACCAAGCAAGATCCTAGCTGAATGGCTCCTTGGTCCATATTCCGGCAAGAATGAAGCAGTTGCAAAGATTGCAGGGCATGGGGAGGCACCGAACGCAACTTGCGGATCCACTTCCGGGCATGCCAGAGTTGTCATTCATAGGATGTAGAAAGCTTTGTCGACTGCGAGCAGCGGGGGCAACCATGCACCTCGACAGGACCGTTTCTTATGCCTCACGGCCTTCCCCATTCACAATAGACCCAACGTTGCTAGGGGTATTATTTACACACTTGATGATATATAAGCCCAACGCTTTGCCTTTAATATACCTGTTCGTCAAGCATCTTTTTAAAATTATAATATATACCAACTTCATTCCATTGTTAATCTATGAGCAACTTTTCCGAGTTACCAAGGTCTGCTTCTCATTAATATATTGTCAAAATGGTAATGGCAACAAGTGGCCCGGAGGCTGCACATGAAGAGCCACAATTCTGGCGGGATGAGATCTCCCATTCTCTACTTTCCCTCATGCAGAGTGCCGGATACTCTGTCAAGGAACAGGAACATTATCTCGACTTCACCAACCAACATGTCGTCTCTTCTCTAGGCCCCCCTCCCGTCACTACCAAGTCAGGGGCTAGAATCCCCCATTTCGACAGCTTTTGCTCTGATGATTTCTCACCCGCCGAGCTCAGCTGGAATATCGGGCCTAGTCACTCCAGGATTCGGGTAGGCTCCGAGCCCATAGGTCCATTCGCCGGGACAGCCAGAGACCCTTTCAACCAGGACGAATCCCAGGTGGTCATGTCGCGTCTGTTACGCCAAGGCCGTGGCCCTGTCGACGGGGAGCTCTGGGAGTTCTTCAAGAAGCACCTCCACGTCGAAGCCAAGCACGCGAAAGAGATTGTGTCCAAAATGGCGCCGAATGAACACATGACAACCAATACCATCTCGTTTGACCTGGATGGCGAACAACCGGCCCCGAAAGTTTACTTTTACCCTATTCCCATCTCTCTCTTGGCGAACAATCACGCTGGCGAAATCATCACCGATGTTATCGCGCAACTTCCGGTGAATCTGGAGCCTGCCTTCAAGTACGTCCGGGATTTTGTTTACCGCTACAAAAAACAGCGCAACAACGAGTACATCTTGCGTCTGGAACTTGTTGCCTTTGACGCAGTGCGACCAGTCGATTCCCGCTTCAAGCTGTACCTACGCACCAAGGAAACTTGCCTGGCGCGAGTGGAGGAGGTGTACTCGCTCGGCGGTGCGCTCAAGGGGCCCGAGATAGACCACGGCTTGAGTCTGATCCGCTCCTTTTATCAGCACGTTCTGGGAACGACGGATTCAGAGGAGGACCTACCTCGCAGCACACACCGTACGGCTGGAATCATCTTCAACATGGAGATGAAGCATAACAGTCTTGTCCCAGTGCCGAAAGTTTATATCCCCGTGCGTCATTATGGCGGTACGGACTTGCGGATCGCCCAGTCGCTCGGAAATCTATTCCGCGCTTGGGGGCTTATACATATGGCTGACACGTATGTCGATGCTGTCCAAAAAGCTTTGTAGGTCTTCCCGCTCAGTCATTGTGTTACTCGGTACATGTGCGTAGGCTAACCCCGCGTCTCGCTTATGCAGCCCGTATCAGGACTTTTCCACGACAATTGGAAGACATTCCTACGTCGGCTTGTCGTACAACAAGAACGGACCTTACATCACAATATACTACAACACGATGACTTACTCAATAGGCGACGAGCGAGACAACAATGGCAAGCTTGTTGGACCTGCAGCTATGAAACAGCGTCACCTGTTAGACCAATAATGTCACAATACCTTGACATCAACCAAGAGCCTGATCGGCAACTCCGATATCTCTTGCAAGTTCGAATAAGGACCGATAACACAGACCAAGCACTAGCCACAAGTGCTATTTAAACTCAAATCATGTCGCATTAGGCCAAAAACAGGACTTTTTTTTTGTTGCCAGATTCTGCTAGATTTCTTACTTTGCCTATACAAATCGTTATTCATCCTCCAGACTTGGGTTGAAGTTCACGTAAGGACTGATAACATAATAGTGGCTAGCAATAGTGGCTGGCAACAGTAGGCAGGCGCTAGCAACAGTGCTGGCAACAGTGGGCAGGCGCCGGCAACAGTGGTGGCAGGGGTCCCAGCAGTACATTCACTAAATTAACCTTTAATCCGGCAGCAAACTCTCGTTAACCCTAACCCTATGTATTTTCTTCTCAGAGTACGGTCGATATCAGACTGTTATCAAAGTTGCCGATCAGGCTCTTACAAAGTCTACTACTCGCCACGGGAAAGCTGCATGACTTTGAAGATATATAGAAAAATTCTCCAGACCTACGCGAATCAGAAATATACTGTCGTGATATCTAAGCTGTAATTGCGTATCGGCAATT